>NQII01000215.1:296193-394903 GCA_002778355.1 Clitarchus hookeri
AGCACTGCTCCATACTCACCTCGTTTCACCCTCATCGGCTCTCAAGACCTATCTTAATGTTAAGAGCCGCCCAAATATCTTCACTTACTCACTCACTAACTATTACATACTGATGGGAAAATGTTAGCAGGAAGTTTATGTGCCATTTATGGCATCCCAATTTTTACCTACTGTTGCAGAAATAAAAGCAGCAAGCTAATGAGCCATTTATGGCATGCAAACTGACGCTTACGGTTGGGGACATATTTACATCAAGGTTATAAGCCACCTATGGCAAACCAGCTGTTGCTTTCTACTGATGAAACATTATCAGCAAGTTTATGGCATGGAACTGTTATTGCTGGGGATATTTCAACGACAAATTCATGGGCTATTTATTGCATTCCAACCTTATGTTATGAAGAAGCAACTGGCATAGGTGAGTTTACTTCATATTTTATATTTCGTGCATATGTGAAGTAAAATTATCATGCGACATTACTAGTAATAGGACAAAATAGTTTCTCAACTAAAAACACGCAAAGCATGAAATTTAAAGAAAATGTTATGTTTTGCTTTATAATTACCACCTGAAGGTAGCCCGAAAATAAAACACTAGTATTTTAAACAAAACACATAAAGCCCAGTATTGACTTATGATACTAACATAAGCTCTGTCTGTAGCAATGTTAATAATTAAATTATAATGTGTGAATATTATTTAGATTTACTGAAAATATGTTCTGATTTAGTACACGGTAGAGTAGTTGGTAGCATTTTAGACTGTTAACTCAAGGGTTCAGAGTTCGTTCCATGATCTTCCAAATAAATTAAGCTGTCGTGAAATAATACTCGAGATAACATACATGAAAACGGGACTAAATATTTCTTATCGTACGGGAGCTGGNCAGAATTATATTTTGATTTGGAAAATGCACGGCAAGCTGCCACGGAGAAAAATATTTTGTAGAAAGGTCACTCTGCCAAATTGTTTTGTAGGTTCTACAAAATAATTTATTACTGGCCACAAAAGTTTAGTGGTGACGAGTAAATAATTTAGTGTTTAGCGTTAAATTTACTTGGCAAGGTGAGTACTAACATATCTTTTTGGGGTTGCGACTACATATTTTTTTCAGTGATGCTTTTAAGTTGGCTATAATTGGCCATAGTTGGGTTGTAAGTGGCAATGCAAATAGCTGGGCTACAAGTGGAGTTAACAGCTGGGATACAACTGTCTTGCCTACAGTTGACTGACGACAGTTGTATGACTTATGGCAGGCCGGAAGTAGTAAGCTAGTGGGCCACTGCTGCCACTCGTGCCTCACTTATGTTACCGGCATGCTCGGGGTAAAGTTGGCTACGCAAAATCGAGCAGCTTATGGAGAGATTGTATTTTATCTGACATGCTACAGTGCCCCGAATACGGCAAACTGCGCACAATAGTATAAAAAAAAAAAGAATCGTATGGGCCACGTGCATCTGCGGGTGCGTTACGGAGGTTGACTGATTACGGAAACCGTCTGTGGTCTGCTGGAGTACAAGCAGATTTGCCCAAGTGGGCCAACAGCCTTTTGCTACTTGGGAGATTGCCACCAGCTTGCAAAATTTCGTTAGAAATGGTTACATGTTTTCGTTGATACAGCATAGCAATAAAAACTGTTTTTCGTTGCCACTATTTTCAAAATAAGTGTCTTACCAACTTAAATTATGTCAGTTTACATGGCGTACCATAAAGAAGTAATAAGGTGGGATTTGCTTACCAAACGCTGTACGTGTACAGATATTGGTGAGATTCAATTAAAGGGTTAAAAAGATATTAGGGGAACACGCACACTTACAAGAAGGAAGAGATCTCATTAGCCTATCTTTCCTTCGGAAAGACGAAAAAAATTTGTCAAACAAGGTTTGCACCCAAGAGCGAAGGATGACACCTGGTTACAGGCATTCGTGGCGCCTTGTGACCGTCAAGTAAGACTCGGGGAGACGATGGAATTCAATGAGGGATTATGTTTATGTTTTGAATATCCGTTGACATCAACTCGTCTTGGCTTGCTTTCGTGTATGTTTTTAATGTCATTCTCTGTGTTTTCCTTGGCCAGATAGCTCTGTAATGGCGTGTGTCCAAAGTAGTTTCTCATTGAATCCCTTATTCAATGCAGTGCTGGCAGGCCGCACTGTCACGGGATTCTCGCCTCAGCATACGAAGCAATCGGAGCGTTGCCATTTCATACGGCTTCGCAGGATATCTGAAAGATTGGGCAAAGTTACAAAGTGACGAAGGAGAGTTTTCTCACACGAGTGAAAAACTTTCAGCTTCGATATCACCTGATGCATACAGCATATCGCTGCCCTTATTGAAGAACAATTACAGCGGTCGCCAATCTTTCGGTTGTACTGCACGTAGTGTACAGCAATGTTATAACGTTTCTATAACACCAAACGGCAAGAAATCATCATGTGGTTTAGCTGCCAGGCGTGTAACCTGTCCTACTTAAACTAACATCACGTTGCACCGGAGGCCAAAATTATTTATTTTATATCCAGCTTCAAGTACACATAATTTAGCTACACATTGTCGAACATATATCATATATGTTTATGTGGAGAAGAGAACACTACTATTTACTGTATGTTTCAATTTGAAGAGTGTAGAATAAAAAACTTCGTATGTGCAATTTCGCATATTTTACACGACATAAGAAGAAAAGTGAAAACTACGTTTGATTTAATAACCTCTTGAATAGCACTGAATTCCTTCAAAAATTAAATTTTTGTATGTAGTATAAAAAATCTTTCTGCTTTATTATGCTGTAGTCAGGGTTGCAGCTGCACATATCCTTCGAGACAGTGGACATCTTCAGATTTCGCAATATTAATTTGGGAAAGATATCTAGAAAATATAAAAAGTAATTTGTAAATAATTCAATATTAATCGAATAAAATAAATCGTTGAACTTCCATCTCATCTTCCTTACCAGTTTTCAGGTTCCCTTTTCTTTACTCATGAAGCTTATCGAATAATAAGCCTGAATGGGTGTTTTTCTTCTTGAAATTATGTGTAACGCTATCAAAATTTTCCACCGTAAAATTTACTTCTTTGTACGACTCCGGCATACAAGTACAACTAGAAAGGTTTTGTCGACGACAATAGAGTTTGGCATCAGCTTCTTCATCTGGACAATTCGTTTACAGTTTGTGATGGAATATCGCACATTCTCTATCTGGATCTCTATATGACGCAGCAAATATATATTGTTCAGGCGGGCCGAAAATATGTGTGTGTGTCATTCAAGTAATAGCAGTCAGGGGGCGACAATTAGCATTGCCAAACGCCCTTACAAACGCACCTGAGTCGACGGAATATCCAACACTCATCCTGTAGGTTGCGATACGATCGATTTATTTATTGATATTTGGGCGAGAGTCTATGACGATGTTTCACTGTGCGTACACTTAATGCCACAGCCAAACGTGTGACGTGGGGCTCTTCACTTCATGTTCGTGAAAGTGAGACGTCATTTGGGAAAAAACACTAACTCCAGCGATGAAACGAACGCGACGGGCTTGGCAAACGACCGGAACGATCGACTTATCTCAGATCCTAAGACTTCTGGTTACGGAGCCATATGATGGGAACTGTATACTCCACAGCCTAAGACACTACATAGAGTCCAATATCCGGAATATAATAACGGCGGCAGGAAATACGCTACGGCATATACTGTTCATCATTACACTACGAGTATTATAGTGCAAGGGGACAGAAGGTTTTTGGGAACGCACAACAGACCTTCGAACGTATCTTGTGAACAAGAAATGTTCCAGTTCCCAAGACAGAAAAAAAAATCTAAGGCATACCCGTATTCTTTATCATTCCATAGTGCAAATTTCTTAAATAAAATGGTGCTTGCTTCATATTATAATAATACTTCTCGTTTATTTTTTCTGTGTATATTCCGTGGGACCTTTTCAACTACATAAACATATACAATTTTATTAATCATTCTGTGTATTAGTTTAAAATTAGTGTAAATTCAACTCTGAAAAAATATTTTATTATTTATTTTACAGGTGTCATCTATTATTAAAGAACAAGCATAAGACAAACCGCAAGACTACAAAGCGTTAATATTACACAAAGCTACAGCTACCAGCAAAGTTAGCGAGAATAACTGATGAGAATAAACGTGAGTAAAATTATGTTCTGCTTCTTCTGATATATGAATAATACCAAAATAGGATTACTCCCGAATTTCGCTTGTGGTAAACGTGCCAGATAATGTCGTCAACCACCGAATTTTCTCGGGTTGTTACCGTTTCCATCTGACTATATCTTCAGCTAACACTAACCTCAAGATTAAGGTCTTGCTGTTGAACTGACTAAACATTTCTTAGTTCAACTCATTTCGAATAGTTTAAAGTTATCGTTGTTTTTTCATAATATAGTTCATTCATTGTAACTTCCAACTTCTCCGAAGACATGCTTAAGTACTACTTTCAGGCCATGCCTGCCCATAATGCTGCCAAAACTTAATTAAGTTTAGAAAATTACACTGAAGAGAAAACGCACAGAGTTTGTGTTGTGTACACTCAGTTTTACAATATTTTGCAAGAGAACTATTTCATACCAGGCGTTACCCACAAACCTATTTTCTCTCTATTTTTACTAATGCATTTTATATGACACACAATAAATTGTAGATAAAATATAAGTGACAGTTCATTTAAAACCAAAATAAAGTGTTTTTATGTTAACAGATCTATGAAACGCTTGTGATACGCGACATATTAAGGAAGTGACTTAAAGTCTCATAAGTGGGGTGGTTTTTCGAAAGTTTTATTAAAAAAGTGTGAAGGTACTTAAAATAGGCCACAGTACACATTCTGTAACGTTTATTGAAATAGTAAATATTCCGCAATTAAAAAAGGCATTGCAAGGAACAAAAGTTAATGTTACTAAAACGTAAATGATGTCGCAGTTTCAGTGCGTTTATTCAAATAGGTAAATACTTCGTTGTTGTACGAGATTGTGTCAAAGACGACTACGAGTCAAACCTTCACGAGGTATATTATTTGCAGTGCTACAAAAACTGCGAATCTCAGATCATGCATGGCGATCATCGCAATCGTAGGGCTGCAGGCTGGTGTCCTAACTGCCACTCCAGGCCAGAGATGTTCGAACACAGCCGGGGGCTCTAGATCTCGTTAGCTCCATCTGGTCTGTAAATTGGCACGCAATTCGTGAAACCCGCAAGCCTCCAAAGTATCGAATCAGCAGCAGTAACAGCCAATCACACGTAAATTAACTAGCCGCGGGAGCAACAGATTGGTTTTTGGACCACGAAGCCGGCAAATTCGAATAATTTAAAGAACGCGAATCATTTTTCACGTTTAATTAAATGTGGATTTTAGAGCATTAAAGTTAAAAGCAGCAGGACAGATCTCGTATTATCCAGTACAAACTTTATAAAAAAAGGAACCTTATTTTTAAAAAATGCGGTATTAATATATGAAATTTCCTTAATAGCCAATTTATTGTACAACTAATATATACTTTTTGTATATGATTACTCACGAAAATCAAGATTTTTTTTAAATATATTTTCGAGGCCACTTTTTGTGAGAACACGTATGTAATTATATTAAATGCACACTTTGGAAAAAGCACTTTCTAAGTCAAAAACGAAATCATAACTGTTTCGACATACAGTATTATTGATACCGTATAAACCCAGATATCATTATATTTCCATGCATGCTCAATTGAAAGCGCTAGTCTCGTGCATCGCAAGCAAAACAATTATTTTTTCTCTCAGCAACGTATTTGAACATATTTTTTTGAAAAAATTGCCAGCGTAAAAGATTTACTAATGCTGAACCCTGTAAAAAAGTAATATTATACAAAAATAGCTGTTGCTACAAATGAAAAAATGTAATTTATGGTGAGCATCACTTAAGCAGAGAAGACAACGCCATTATAATGTACTTAATTGGGCATAAACCATTAACTGATAACCATATATAATTAACACAATTCTGAGTACAAATAAAACATGACACGACACGAGTAAAACCGGAACTCAATTAAAGACATTCATAATTTTGAAAAACGCTCACAAGACTTAATGAATCACTTCTTTAGCACAGAATATCAAGATCTGATTGTTTCCTGCAGTACTACAGCATGTATCTGTAAATTCACCCAAGTGTATGTGATGTGGGAAACGTAAAGTACTCGTGGTTTTTCCTTATGGATTTAAGGTATTGGTAAAACAAAACCGTGATAACTTGTTAATTGTGTATATAGTCATGGTTGTTATAAACTACTGCGACGAAAAACTTATATGTATTCGTGTGACCTTTCGTTTATATTTCAATTGTAAATCACTATATTTAATTCGCTTACTATAATGTAAGTAGGTATTTATTCATGTACACAGTATTGTTACATAAACAGGTTTTATTTTATTAATATACTAAATTTTATCTGTATACATATTTTTTTTAAATTGTAGTAACTTCTCTTTATTTTTTCATTTCTGTAAGTTTCAATTGTTATTATAACTTTATTTGAGTATTGTTAATTTTGTACATTTCGATTGATGGATGTTTTGTTTTCAAAAAAATTTTATGTGATTGTCAAGAGAGTAATATTAATACAAAAAGAATAAGTTTTTGATATCTGTAAACATTGTGAATGGTTAATGAAGTTGCAGTAAATACGAAGAAAATTCAGGAAGAATTATACAGTTACTAATACTCCGCAATCAATAAAACCATTATTTTTATTAAAAACTTCTATTATCATTGAGCACGCTTCCCTACGTCGCATAAAAAATACAGATAATGCTATTCAGTGACTGCTTAACTGTTAATACAGATAATGTTCTTCAATGTCTGCTTAACCGTAAATATTGATAATGTGCTTCAGTGTCTGCTTAACTGTAAATATGACGATTATCCTGAGTACTGAATATAGCGTATTTTATAAAACAATGATGTTAAACGCAAAATTTATATCAGGGTACAATATATTGGACTCAATATAAATTCAATTCATGTAATGTATTCTTTAAACAGTGCGATGTGTGAAATTTAATTAGTTTTATATATTTTACCCCTGTAAGGTAATATTGTTAAAATTACCATTTGGTTTCATTCACATAATTCTTGTCATTTATTAAAATATTTAATGTTAGTCACTTTACCGATTATAATGGGAGATATCACAAAATAACAATACACCTGTTATTAAATTTTTTTTTTTTAACCATTAACGACCACAACATTTTGGAGCTGCAGCCAATAAGACTTCTCTATCTCCAAAACTTTAAGGCGAGATGGAATTATGAAGAATAATTAAGATTTGGATAACTCAAACATGCCGCTGTGTTGTTTCCATACCGTTTGACAAACAGTTTTTAAATTTGACACTGTAACTCCCCTCCCCGAAACCACGATTTCCTTTTTTATATTTGTTCTCCATTTAACACCATAGTTTCATCAGTACGCCCATCTAAAACAGAAAAGTTCATAAAACGCCGTTTTCCATCAGTATTTATTTTTGCCGGTAGGTGTGTGTTTTTTTATTTCCTCTCGGAAAACATAAAGTGTTTAAACCTGCCAAATATATCTCTGCAATTCGTAAACCATTACAGTTTTCTACATAATTTTTGCCCGCCGATATTAAAACGTGCCCTAATTAATATATATAATTAAATTTCTTTTGTCCTATCCCTTTCACTGCAACGCCAATATTTTCTGTTGCATCTAAAAATTTAATTAGCCTACATGATATCTAGGTTACTACTGGATTTTTCTCAAATTTAAATATATAAAAATATAAATTTGTTGATATTATCTTTTAATCAGCGGCTTTTAATTTTAAAACGTATTAATTTATATGTATTTTCAGAATACGCTTCAGAACACTTAAAAAAAATGATATCATATGTAGCACATATAAAAAATCTTCCCATTTTAATTTATATAATATATGACAAATTGGATAGTGGGAATTGTTATAGGAGAGAGCGTTTTAAATTTTTTATATAATATAAATTACTACTGGTGATTGTCAAAATAGTATACTTATCGGGAATTACGAAATACTGTATTTAACTCACAGTAAAATGAAATGTAAATCACTTACTATAAACAAAGTTCTACCCAAATTTTAAAATTCATTTTTATAATATAAATTAATAAATAAAATGAAAAAAAAATTATTAATATTTGCGTGGTGAATTGTGGTAACAGGGGGCACACAAGTTTAATAATGGCATGCATATCAGGCCAAAGCATACGATTGATTTATATTAAAGAAAACTCCATCGTGTTTTTATAGTATACAAATGGTTTATATAATCTACGTCTATGTTTTTTGATTTCTTTCAAGTTTAGCATTTATTTTAATATTATGATTACATTTTCGGAAAACTGAATCTTTTAATGGTATAACTTCATAATTAAATTTTTGCTTGTATAATGTTGGTGTAAAAAATATGACACTAGGAAACAGCAAATAAGTAGTCATGTTAAAACGTCGGAAGATCATCTGAGAACGTTGATTTCAACAGGTTCATATTTTCGTTGGCACTGCTGTGTACGCTAAAAAAATTTATATTTGCTATCTTGGAGAGAGAAGATGGAAACTTCTCAGGAATAAATTCTACCCCACCCTAAATACACACAGAGAAAGTTACAAATGGAAATTAAAGTGATATTTCAAATGCATGAGTTACCAAAGCAAACTTCGTAGTTAAATGAGAAAAAATTTGAAAGTTTGTGGCGGAAAAAGTTAGAGATTTCTAAATCAGGGTCCAATACCAAGTTCATAACCGGCAGTTCAGCATAAATCCAGCAAAAGCCTCTAACATCCGCTGATATTATCAACTACAAAAATCATCCAATTTTAAGGCAATCGAATTTTAAGGTTCTTAAAATAATTTGGAAAACAATACATTGCGTATTCCTTTACACAGATGATTAAAGCATAAGAGCAAGAACATGGATCTCTTAAACTCACTAGATTTAATTATTAATATACGATGTTTGATGATATAATGTTTTTTAATTGCAGTGTTTCTTGCTGAACTTACTATACACTATAAAAGAGAGTTTCTGGTATCTGGTAATTTTATATTAGAGTGTTGTGCTTAATTATTACAATTTCTCAGGTAACAAAGGAAAGCTCATTTAATTTTATTTCCTAGGAACATAAAGGATAAATGTTACAGACCCTTATAATTTAAACAGGCCTCGTACTAACGTCTATCGTTATGATTGTTGGATTCGATCCTTCTTTGATTCAATATGTTCGTAAATTGTGAAAGAAACATTTACCATCACGACAGCCAAGGACATCAACCATGGAAATAAACGAGTTAACTAACTTTTAATACTCAAGTAATGTAAATTACAGTGAGGAATTATTCATACATTAAAAGTATTGAAGATAATAAACCCACATAGTTACATAAAAATTAAAATGAATTTCTAACTAAAAGACAAGCAGGTATAAAATAACAACAATATAACTGAAATTTATATTTTCCTCTGTAAACGAGAAAAATGTACATACTTTTCGTATCTTTCTTTGAACATCAACGCCAAGTAACATCTCTACGAGCAGCTACAGCTGTTTTGTAGGCAAATGATTCAAAGATAAAATGTTTCTTTGGATATAAAAATTTTTTATCGTTTGAACTAGCAACAAGAAGTTACTGATATAACTAATGAGCGTACTCTCCTCTAGATGGGTGAAATTAATTTGTAAATAATTTCTTAGTGGCTGAGTTGGTAGAAAGTACTTAACTTCTCTTTGAAAGCAATATAGAATTGAAACGAGAAACTTATGGAACAGTAATAAGACAATTACAGATAAACACGTTCCTTACCTGGGACTTGAACACAGAACTTCGTACTATAAGAGCACGTGCAATCCACTGCAATACGGAGGTCGGATTCGGAGCATCATCTTCGGATTTAATCAGTCTATTGTTTCGAATAATAGGGTTTACTTAGTTGCATTATTTACAGGGCCGTTATTTAGAAAATAAGTATTTGAGCATCATAAAACTAGTAAGTTTGCACGGCCTACCATAGCGCCACTTGTGTGAATAATTTGATGGAAATATAGTTTGTTTGGTCCCGGAGATGTTACATAAAACTTTATTTTCTTATTTGATGCCATCGTACAAAATTGCCAGAATAAGAGGCTCTATATACAATACTTCTAATGTATACAGTCAACAAACCAATTTTGGTTGAATTTGGTTACATAGATTAATATATATATCAAATTTACCTAAATTAACTATGAAGATACCATTTTGAACATCGTTGTCTGACCCATATAAATCATGAAATTTACATGACTTTGTATAACATTTATGGTGTGCACAATTAGGTACAAATTTATTTGAAATGTTCCAGTGTAACATTTGGTAGGAATCAGTTGATTGGTCCTCGAGACATAGCATAAAATCTCCATGATTGTCAATGGTGATCTTCATAAATGGAGGACAAAAAAGTAATGTAGTAGCAATTTCGATGATCGTATACTGCCAATATACAAAGTTAAGTTAAAATAGATTACATAGTTTAGTATATATCACCCACAAAACTGAAAAAAAAATTATAGTCGGTATTCTGAAAATAAGTGTCTCCTGCTTTAAAAAATACGTTTATTATTATGGACTACCACATTACAACAACTTCGCCAAATTTTGTAATAAACGGTTGATAGTTTCCCGAGATACGAGATAAAATTATTATATTTATTTGTAAGGCTATCTTACAAAATATCAGAGAAATGAGGCTCTGCATATACTGTTTTATAGTTGTAATAGGTACTGCCATTATACAGAGTTAAGTTGGAATTGGTTTTCTTAGTAAATTATACTGAACTAAAATGTTTATGATGCTACCATTTTGAAAATAAGGGTCTGACCTACATAAAACATACCAGTTTCCACCACCCACTGCAGAACTATTTGTTTGTCAAATTTTGAAGAAATTTGTTCATTGTTTCCCGAGATATGACAAGAAAATTTTATTTTATTCGCAAGGCGCTATCTTAAAATGGCGGACAAAAAAGTCCCATATAGATACAGTTTATTGTAGTAATGTCTACTGATAGCATACAAAGTTGTGTTGGAATTGATTACATAGTTTCGACGAAATAGCATTCTAAGAAAAAATTGCTACAGGGCCGACATTTTGAAAATAACTGTCTTACATGCTTAAATCACATCATTTAATACCATCTGCATCAGTACTACTTGTATTTCCAAATTTGGTAAAAATCGGTTAATTATTTACACTATAACTTAATTTATTCGTTTGACGCTATCTTGCAAAAGGGCAAACAAAAGTGGTTATTTCTTGGTAGATATGATGCTCGTAATAGATAGTTTTAGTTAACACAATTTGATCTAATTTGTTTCAATGATATGGCAGATATACTAAATAAACTTAAAATTTTGTATAGCCGCCATTTAGAAAATAAGAAACTATTCAAGTTTAATCACTTACGTTTATATTGCCTACCATAGTATTATTACTTACATGCCGAATTTGGTGAGAATAGGTTGAATAGTTTTCGAGCTGTAATCAAAAATCTTTAATTTTCAATAGGTGTTACCTTACAAAATTGACTACCAACAACATTATTCATCTCAAAATTTAGTGCGTACACAATGGTTCACCAGCATACAAAATTTGGTTTAAATTGTTTGAATGGTTCCCGATGTATGTCATATTACTCTAAGTGTTAAAATACCCGCCATTTTGAAAGTAAGTACCAGACGTTGTCGAAAACTTTAAAAGTCAGGTGTTCTTGCTAAGAATTATATGTGTACCAAGTTTCGTGGAATTCCGTTGAAGCGTTCAAAAATTGAAAGTTGGGGACACACACGCGACAGACACACACACAGACACACAGCTACCTACATTCACACACAAAGAATCACACACCTACATACATACACACACAAACACACACAGAGACACAGACAGGGATGCAATTCAGGAACATGAATATTTGCCACCATGAGCCTGCGAGCCAGCTTCATTGCTGGAAGAAATTTCTGATAGATATATGGTAAGCGGAACAAGTCATTTTTAAAGTATCCAAACAGAAAGGACTGTCCGTGCACCTCAGACTATATCCGTAGCCCTATGTCCTGCTCAAGAAACATCAAGTGTAGTCCTAGAAACTTTAAACGAATCTAGTCCTGTTTGCACGCCTAGCACTAGTAGGTCTGGAACAAGTTTTCATGATTTGTTTTGTACTCCAGTTAAACCAACGAAAACAAAGAAACGAGCAACAAGGAAACAAAAACCAAATCATTGCCTTCCTCAAAATTTATAGCTGAAACAAAATAAAAAAGGTTAGGTAACGATAGAAAGGGAGAGAGTGTAGCATGACTAAACGAAATAAAAACGTGGAAAGCTTGCACCAAGAAAAAATTGTCAACAGGTCTAGTGTTGATGACAATCATCCCGACAGTTCTGAATCCACGGCTAATGATGGTGATGATTCTGCATGCTGCTTTCGTAACCTGAAATACTCTTATCCAATATTAATCACCAAAGGTAGCTGGTTACTGTGTCAAAAAGGCAAAGAATGGCACTAGGAGAATTGCGTTGAAGCAGAAGGGAAAAATACGTTTGTTTGTGGTAGATTTTTTACTTAGAATGATGGAGATCCTTAATTTTTATTCATTTTATGAAGGGAAAACTCACCATTTTTATTTTAAATATATTTAAGGTTTTTTGTACGCACTGTTTGTAGGAATATTTTTGCGATATTATTTAAGAGTTATAAGGTTAAGTAAGCACTGTAAAAATATGACTAATATTTAAATTTTCAAAGTGGAGCAAAACTTGATTGCAAAAATGTTTAGCTGAAATTATTGTGTCCAAGTTATGTTTTTTTTTCTTCATACAATTTAATTTGTTCGAGTAAAACATATAAACCTAGATTTTTTATAATCCTTTTGCGTTCTGTGTCTTTGTTGTTCAGTGTTTGCTGCTGATCCGATTTGCTCTTTTTAATTACCCTATTCGCCATTAGCCTTGGTTGCATAGGGTCACGTGTTGTGCATGATATATGATCTCGTTACTTAGAAAGTGTTTAGTATTAAATTACTATAGTGGATGCAAGTTGTAGCTAACGGATCGAACCTTCCACTGATAATATGTTATGTCTTTAGATAAGTAACTGATTCTTTTGTATTTTCTGATCCGATTCAGCCCATCTTACCCTATTGTTGAAGTTGTTCTGTGGAGGTACTATCTGTTTTGTAGTTGAAACAAAGTGCTCTGCTGTGGCGACCAATTGTACAGTAGGAAATACAATAATGGTGAGGAATCAGACAAGACGTTCTCTTGTTACCATCTATGTTAACCGTTTTTAGGCGGTACATACAAGCAATCAGATGGCTTTCCCCATTTTAACAGTCTAGATGGTTCTTATAAACATATTTTTATTTCAGTGTATACCTTGTTTACCTATAGATATCCAGAACGATAGGTAATGAGTAGCTCATTAAATACCATCTTTGATTGTCCTTCTGGGAAGTGTGCGTGCCACATTTATCACAGCGACGAGAGTCGTGGATCGGATTCAACACACACAGATAAGAGACATGCCACTTGGCATTGCCAGTTTTAACTTAACTGCCTGCTGAGGCAGTGACTACGAAACATCACTGAGTGCGGTATAACATCAATGCAGATTCTTAAATGCCTGTAGAAGTGGTCACTGTAAGCAAGAAGGGCTCCAGATATGTTACATAGATTATATATGCGATAATAATTCTTGTCGTAATTAGCAGGTTCATGTCGTCGTCTAATGTAGCTGAAAGCTAAGGTGTTATCACAAATGTGACACTGATATGGCATTAATGGTTCTGTCTGAGACTCGGATTGTCCTACTTGATATGTGGGTGCCTCGTTAATAAAAAAGAAGAAGCGGTTGTTATATTATCAAAATTTTAGGACAGTGGTGACACACAACAAGTCTTGGACGGCAACGTAGACGACTTTTCTTTAACCTTTGTATGACACAGCATAGTCCAGTCATGGTTACATCCAAGTTTTCTGAAGCCCTACTAAAGTTCTACTTTTGAGGCTATTTCTCCGCCTAACGCAAAAAAAAAATTGACTAAAAGTGCACCAAAGTGATGACGCGCCGTGTTTGTGCGCACTCAGATTAATAATATTTTGCAAGAGAACTATTTATTAGTATGCAAAACCAACACGCATATTTTCACTCTCTTTTTATTTGTATTAAATATATATTAAATATTTTAATTTATAGGTTAAACATAAATAAAAGTTTAATTTAACCAAAAATAAGATATTTTTATGTCAACAGAAGTATAAAACGCTTGTGGTACATTACATATTAAAAAACAACCAAAAACCTCGTATACAAGCTAATTTTTTTAATGTTTGATGTAAAAAGTGTGGGGCTACTGCGAAATGACTATACGTATATTTACACTTCGAGCTCCCATTTTTCCGCAAATCGCACGCATCATCAGTGGCTGAGAGACATATTTCGTACTTTCGAGTATTTAATGCTCCCACAGTAAAGCGGGAATAATCAAACAGCGTACTACAATACCTGCAACGATGCCTCACAAAATATGCGACCAGAAATGAAGTCTATGTTTCATCTGGTGACGAAGATGTCTCGGGCACCACGCACTCCATCCCATGCACAGTCTATGGCACTGCCGATGATTCCAACAGCCCTGGGGAACCTGAAGGCATCGCTGAAGAAGATTAAATCGACGGGGAGAACTTAAGCCTCGGCCGGCCAATAACAACCTTATATTGATGGCTCTAGAAACAAAGCTGCACAAGCTAGGCGAGATGGTCGGTTCTTCTCCGCAACTTCGAACGACCTGGCAATCCTCCAAAGTCCATTCTCTCCCAAGCCATCCAATCAGCGATACGGAAAATGACGTCGTGATAGGAGTCGAGAGTGACGGGCCCTGGATCACATCCGACACTCTGCAGGTTTCACACTGAAGGCGTGTTTACATCGGACAGTCTCTGCGGCCCTCAGCATGTTTCAACCCCGAATACATTTTAGAAGAGTATAAACTGTGAGTTCTAGTTCACATTTCAGACATCTTTAACATCTCAATAAATCATCATATTTTTAATCAATCAACATACAGAATCAATTAATAATCATGGTGTGACTTTGTCGCGGGCACGGCCATTAGTTTTACAAGAATACGTCTGCATTAGAGGGGAACAATTTCTTGAAATGGAAGGAATTAAATGAACAATTGTCTTATATGGATTAATTCGAGATACATTGACGAAATATTTAGTTAAGCACCAAAATCAGCGTGCTTGTACATCGGTGTCGCGATATATACTACCCGGAAATTTTCCTCTGAACCCAAACTTGCAGCCAGTCACCGTCGATCGAACGAGACCACATTCATTTCAATCGTTTTATTAGTCATGAAGTAATAGTGTTGCAATAGATCACCCTGCAACTGTTACATCGCGGTTTCCGTCCTGATATCCCAAGCCATATTAGCATCAACATTTACTTGCGACCTCGTTTCTACTCTCCACTGTGATAACTGGTGGAACGTTGCATTCGTCCAGGTACCGATCATCCCATATGTACATTATATCATTATCAGCATTTATTTGTTGCCTCAAAACTGTCTTTAGTTTGAATTTATTCTCAAATTATGTAACCATGACCGTATATAAATAAATACGACATATTTAAGAAAATTCTATACTATCAAAAGATTGAGGTTTTTTAGTTTCTTCAAGTAATGTATAAGTAGGAGAATAGTTAGTGTCTTCATAAATTTTTAATATAGTTTTTCAATAAGAACTTGTCTTTTAAAAAATAAGATATAAATAAAAACGTTCATCTCTGTTGACCATGTGCCTTTGAAAGTTGGTTGGTTTGAGATATGTAAATGTTGGGTTCTTACGAAGAAGACGACTAATCTATCAACCTCATATTTAGTCTATGGTGTTACCGCCGTCTAGTTGTAGTTCAACGTAGTCGATCGCAGTTAAACTTAAGCCAGTTGCTAAATTGCCGGTGATGATTATGTGTACCAATGTCCGCCTGTTGTGAAATATTCTTGATGGATGTAGTTATTTTTACGGCAATGTGTGTAAGAGTCTATATCTGTGTGATTTTGGATGATTCTTGGAATAAGAACAACTGATTAGCTAAACCATCAGTTTGACATACGCCATTGCAACACTTTGTTGAAAGTAGCAATGGTGTATGTCAAAATGAAGCGTTAGAGTTAACCGATATTTGTACACAACTGCACACACATATGTACACGAGGTTTTGTTTAAACCAATTCATAATTTGAAGTTGGAGGTAAAAAAACTAATTTTTAGCATATATTATTTAAATAAGCAAAGCTGGAACACTCAGATCATTTGTAATACACAACTTATTGCTCTACAGACCTCACAAATCCTATCAACGCTCAAATTATTTTACAGTAGTGCATGGGTTTATTTTTGTTACTTTCCATAAAATTTTGTGATGAGGTAGAATTATTTTTTTTGGTTGACTATTTGTTAATCAGCATTTCAAAATTTACGAAAAGGTGACCATAATATATTATTCCTCGAACAAAGTCATTATAAATACAGGAGGTGCTATAAAGTGATTTGCAATAGGCGATCATAACGACCTAGAGTTATTATATTGACCCAACTGCGAGAATACATATTCTCAATAAATAAATTTAAGCAAGAAATCCACAAAAATTATATTATAAAAATAAAAAATTATTAAAAAAATTTTTTTACTTATGATTTGACATTTTTTTTTTGCAAATAAAAAGTACTTAATTGCAAAACTGGTGGAATGATCAATGTTTCCCTGAAACCATGTTTTGCGTAATATAGGTTTTCAAGTGTTTGTACATCTTCCATCAGCCACACATTATTAAAACAATAGCGTTTCATTTTAAATACATTTCCGTAATACTTGTAACACTCTAGTCATTAAGCTTCTTAAATTGCCTACTTGGCCCTTAGAAACCATTAAAACTTTAAGTCGAGTTCATAACTTCGACTTATTGCTGCAAACCTGACACCGTATATATCATTCATAGCGTACCCTCATTAATAAAGAAAATATATTTTTATGTTACTGCATGCCAAGCAAAAAATAGGATATGGTTGGACTTTAGCTAATATTATTGGTATGCAACTAGCCATTAATTAAAAAAATGTGTTAAATTGTTCATTATATAGTGAACTATCAAAGTTTATTAAAGATAATACGGCAATGGATTAATGGTAAAGATTAACTCTTTCAGTAGCGACAGAGACTTGAAACCGAAACTTATACAATATCTTATCCTTCGACTTCACAATGCATTACTATCTCCATGCACTCTCGATTCCATGGGAGGAGATAGGTGGAAATGAGAGTCATGATTATGCGCGCCCCAGTTTCAGCGTAACTAAGTTATTTGATTTAAAATGGTGTATGTATAGTTTTTAGAAAAATCTTCAACTTTCTCTTATTAAAAACTAATTATTTGCGTTTTGCGTAAAAATATACAAACGATATGTTGTTCGGAGTTCTGTCGTCATGTTTATCTCGATGGTCCAGTGGATTATATATACTTTCATTTTGTTTATTTTACATATTTTTATGAATATCTTAGCATGGCCTGGTTCATAAAAAGAAATGTTAAAAAAAATTATAAAAATTATTCCAATTTTATTTACAATATTGCATACACAACGTGTAGAAAAATAGCATATTCTAAAACCGGGATTACGAACAGAAGTAAAAATTGCGAGGAAAAGATATATGTGTCATTTGGTACTACGATCAACTATTTGGCTGCAGCGGCCCCATGCATCTAGCGTATAGTCGTGTGTGGATATTGCAAACAAGGTATGAAACTTCATGCTTCGATTGCTACAGTTAATGAGGAGATGCTGAATAATGTGCAAGGGAATGTTCTGCAGCGTGCGGCCGCATGCAAGCTAATGAACGGTGAACGCTTTGAATATCTGAAGTAAATTCCAGCCGTCTAACGAAGCGTTGTGGTCCACTAACGAGAACCGCTAATTTGGCTCTCCTTCTTGAACTATAGAGCGGCGCGTATTAATGCCTTGCATCATTACATGACGTATCATAAGTGGAACTTCACAATGCATTATTAACTGCCTTCATCACAGCACTACTACGTAGTTGGCGAGGTGACCCACACACGATAAGTTTTTTGAAAGATTCTTACAATGGGAGTGAAGGATTAAGCGGAATATTTTGAACATACGCATTGCATTACCATGTCGCCGCAGAAAAAATATTGTGAAAAACAAAACAATTACGGAAAAACGAGGCGTGAGTAGCTGTAGTGAAAACGTGTAATAAATCCGATAACGATTTTTTTCAGACTTATAACAAAATAGAAAACAACAAGTCTAAATTACAGCACGGATTAGTAAACTATAAAACTGAAAAAAAAAAAACCAACGACATCCCAAATTAAGACAGCACAGACGAACACTGAGACCAAGATAAAACTTAACGCACAAGACAGGTTGACACAATGATGAAGTAACAGCCGCAAGGCTAGACGACACAAAGATGACGAGACAAAATATCACAGTAGGTTTCAATCAAACCAAAAACTGATTGAAAGTAACTGTGTTCTTTTTTGTCGTCTAGCCTTGCGGCTGTTTCTTTACCGTTTTGTCATTCGGTCTTGTGCGATAAGTTTGGTCTTCGTCTAAGCGTTAGTCTAAGCTGTCACAACTTAGATTGTCCTGTTTTTTTTTAATTTTTATAATTGATTTTGTAGTTTTGATTTATGTTTTCTATTTTGTTATTAATCTGACAAAATTCCTCGTGGGATTTATTATACGTTTTGATTACAGCTACTATCGGCTCGTTTGTCTGTGATTGTTTTGTGTCTCAGAATTGTTCTTTTCTGTGAAGACATAGTAAATAAATGGCGTAGATTCAAATCATTTTGCATAATCCCACACACGATCATCGCTAGATTCATGTGACCACTGAGACCAAAAGGTTAGCAACAATAAATCAATGACGAGACCATTTTATTCTCAGTTTTCACTTTTTTATGCAACTCTGGTGTTACACTCCGCGATGTACACAATTGTTTGTGAAAATTGCCCCACCCAGAAAGAATGGCCCGAATGAATCCAAACATGAAGGATGTGTAAAACAGTGTACCAGCAATAAGTGATTATGATTGCACAAAGATAACGTACACGAAGGCCCAGCAGCGCCTTTTCTTGTGTGACCGGAAAGGTCCATGTTACGCCAAGCTCAGTCAGTTAAGCCGTCAAGCGAAGTGAAAGCAAGTGCCAGTATGTCTCGTTGACGTCAAAGGGCGCCATATCAGCATGTGAGTGAGTTCGAACGGGACAGATCGATTGGTATCCCGGAAAAAGGGTTTTTCATACCGTGACATTTCGGCTAGTACAGGGTATGCTGCTGCGACAGTGATGCCTGTGTGGCACCATTGGATAAAAGAGGGTAGTTCGCAGCGACGAGCAGGTACTGGATCACGCAATGTGACCACAGCACGGGATGACAGCCATTTTGTCCGCATGGCCGTAACGGACCATACAGCCTCGTCCACAGTGTTGGCTCAACATTGGAGCACTGCAACGGGTGTGTACCTGTCTGCGTCGACGGTTAGACGCCGTCTTCTGCTGGATGGTCTGGTGGCACGCATGCCATTGCGTCGGATTCCATTGTCCAGAAACCCCAAACGCCTCAAACTGCAATGGGCATGTGAACGCCGTCGCTGGCGTGCTGAGTGGCAAAATGTGTTGTTTTCGGAAGAGTCCCTCTTCAACCGGTCTTACAGTAATGGTCACATACGTGTTAGACGATACCGCTGTATCTGCAATCAGGCAGCCTGCAACGTGGAGTGGCATAGCGGACAAACGCCAAGTGCAATTGCGTGGGGCGCCATTGGATACAACATGCGATCTTGACTCCAACGTATTGAGGGCAATATGAACAGCAACCGTTATATCAGGAAGGTTTTAAAGCCTGAATAACTGCTACTTCCCCTCCTTCAGGCGACTACTAATGCCATATTTCAGCAGGACAATGCCCGGCCACATGTGGTGAGGAATGTGCAAGCCATCTTCAATGAACGATGGGTACCACTGCTTCCTTGGGCTGCACGTTCGCCTGACATGTTGCCCACCGAACATGTCTGGGATATGGTTGGTCGACGACTTGTTCTTCACGGTCCTCCAGCAACCACTGTTGATGCTTTGTGGACTCGCATACAAACGGCGTGGAGAGAGATTTCCCAAGAACATATCCAGGTCCTCTTTGATTCCATTCCACGACGTTTAGGGACTCTAACTGCAGTACGTTGGGACTTCACACCATACTGAATTCTCAAGGACGAAGATCATGTACAGTTCTGTAATCCGAACCAATTGTGTATTGTAATGTTCCGTAGCTGTGATATAAAGTTCTTTTCAATCGCATGTGTCCTTGATGTTGCATTTTTCACAAACATTAGTGTTTATGTTGACACATATTACGATGTAATGGAAGTGGAGTAATCTGGGTGGCTCTTAATAACGAGGGCTTCAGAGACAATGAGGGTGAGATGAATATGGAGTAGCGTTGGAACGCAGGAGCGGGAGAAACGGGAGATCACCGAGAGAACCCTCCGACCAGTGACATCGTCTGGCACTATTCCCACATGCGAAAATCCGGGAGCGGCCCCGCCAGGAATTGAGTTCAATTAGCCTACTTGAGAGCCAAGTAGCCTAACTACTAAACCACCGCTGCCCCTGCAACCAGTAATTTCCACAATTAACTATTACTCCCCTATGCTACCAAAAAAAAATTCAGTTAATAACTGGACACGTTATTACAAATAATGCAGTCGATTACTTAACGTCAGTCAGCTCCCGAGCTCCACTCATCCCTGCCAGTCGCCTAGTTGGATAATTTCCACAGCGGCTCTATCGTGAGAGCATTGCCTCGATTACTCCCCACGGTCACTTCGAACGCACATGGTGCTATCTCCGATCTGAAAATCACGCCGTTCTATGCAGATGTTCGAACTGCCTCGGCGCGCGATACAGCTCCGACCTCCGCTGCTCTCGACCAACCACTCACGCAAAAAATATTATTCCATAGCCATCCAAAAATAGCTCTCTTCGGTATATTTTGCGAATAGATTTTCACCTGTCGCTAATACATTCCAGTACACTGCCGAAGTTGACGCAGTTAGACTTTCCACAAAAAAAATAAATTAAAAAGTGACATTTTATTAAAATTTTTTTAAGAATATTTTAATAATGGAAAACAATTGAAACAGATAGTTTAAAATTAATAGCCAAAAATCGTTATAGTTCGTAAACAAATTGAAATCATAATAAAATTTCAGGAAGTTGTACATTTCCATAAAAGAAAGCATACATGTTACCACCGCTTTCTATTTAAAATTTGTATTACTTTAATATTTATAATGACTATGATATGAATGTTTGAACCGGTATTTATTTAAAATAACGAAAATTTAATATTCGAGATTTGGAAATTTTCGAAAATATTTTTAACATAAAACTGGCCCCTAATTACAAAAATATATATATATTTAATTCCAATTCATAATTTTCCACATAATATTAACAAAAAAGTATATATAACATGAATCTTCCTAACTGCTACAGTAAAATTCCATTTTCACGGAAACTATTTTTATATAATTAATAAGGAATGAAAGTATTCTTAAACTTTTTAATAATGCTTCCGATTTAATAAAACTGTACGATTATGAATTTAATTGGACAAGATCCTAATTCTCAAAACATTTTTTTATGGTAATAATAATTATTAATAAATTAAAAAATAACACACGGAATATTTTCAACAATTACTGAAACTACTATTTAAAAACACGAATGAAAAAAGGATTTTCATGCACGGGAGATAAAAATATATTAAAAATCACAAAACAACACATTTTGCCGAATTTTCACTTCAATTAAGAAAAAGAATCGTAAATAAAAATTGCCTTAAAATATTCCATATGTAATTAATTTTGAAACTAAATAGACTGTTTCTGAATATTTACTGAATATAAAAATTCTGAAAATTAAAATATTTCTGTCTGAAAAATTTAGATCCTTAATAACTTAAATAAAAAAATAGTGAAACTTGAAAATAATTATATAATTACATTTTCTTATATCATAAATAATATTTCCATATTTCCAATAGCAATTAGATTTTTTGGAAATAGTAAATTCAGTAAAAGCTCATTAAAACAAAATTAATATATATATATTTTTTTACCATTTCGAGTTTACCATTGTATTTGGCAAATATTCCAGTTTTCCATTAATTTATACAGTCTTATTGCCATGTTAGAAAAAATCACTTAAAAATTTGCTTCATATGCAAAAAAATTTTAATATTGATTTGGTTTTTGAAAATAAATATTGTGATTTAATTTTTTTCGTAGAGCTATTTTTTTGAAAGCAACAACGTAAGAATGAGTTGGTCTTTGCTATTATACAATTCGTCTGCTTATTATTAATAATTACTTATTCATTTAATGTCTTTTTCATAGAATAGTTTCCTATCAACTTACCATTTAATTCGTCGTTTAAACTTGCACGTATCGGTATAAATAGTAAGGTTATACAAATTATAATGAAATTCTATATATACATATAAATATACATATTAAATTGTAATGCACTGACTCGTAAACTGCTATAGCTGTGTTCAAGGCGGAATCCTTTCATTTAATTAAGCAAATATGTTCATCCATTTTTCAAAGAATAATTATTATTATCTGTGTCAAGTTATTTCATGTTAAATTTGTGATCACAACCAATGCATTGCCATATAACAGCTTCAGCTAACTGATTTACGAATATCACCAATTTTATCTGACACACTAAATGATAAAAAAGGTACTAACCCTCTTCAGGTCTGAGGTCTGTGTGTGTTAAATACATGTCTGTGGGTGTACATTTTTGTATTTTCTTCCTAAAAACCTATTTAACTCATTCGCCGATTTTCATCAAACTCTGTACACTCACAGTAAATTGTACGTATAGCCGACTTCGTATATGTCTACAATGCTGGATGGCAGTGTTAAAAAATGCAACAAATAAAAATATTTGAGTGCTATGTCATATCTCAGACGCTACTAAAATGAGTCTATGAAATATAAGTGTTGAAAATCCACAGTGTTACTATTAAATAATAAAATGTTATGAACGCATTTGTCCGGCATTCTAAAATTAAAGTTCTCACGTTCTGTCTTAAGAACTGCATACTTATTCCAGTCAAATTTATGTTAAGAGTTGTACTATGACATACTCTTTATTAAACTATTTTTATTTAGTAGTAAAGTCAATAATTTTCAAAATGTTGGCAATGCGCATTTTTATGCTATGATGCCATATACAACAGCTAATGTTATCCCATTTTAATCAAATTTAGTACCATGGTAATACCTTCTCGGATCATTTAATATGACTATTTACTGCCTATTTATTAAACCATTTTTAGCACACCAACACCTGAGAAACTAACATCTTATATTTACCTCGGGAAATACCCACCTGATCACCACCAAATTTGTCACATAATTAGGAGTAATTTCTGCAGTTCAAGAACTTATTTCCAAAATTGCCGCCATAATAATATTTTACGGTGGTGTATCATACTACTGAAATATTAGTCATTTTTCAACAAAACTTCGTACAGTGACTATTCATGTTGTAAGTGTTATACAGACTAAGGAACATACGTTTTGTCCGTTATTTTGTATGAAACTGCCATTTTAAAATTATTAAACTTTTACACCGTATTTCTAAAATTGCTCAAATGATTTCTATAAAATATGGTACACGAGCAGTTTTATGGCAAAACACAATAATCATTTATATATTTTGAAGATCATACATATATTTTTTAAATTCCAGGTATTATATAGAATGTCATATTTACAAAATTATTGAATTGCAACCAACATTTTTACACTAGCATTTACTTTTGAGAGAATTAGATACGTTTATTCAAGTGAATTTATCATTTAGAATATAGTGCCAATTAAAAATACTATTATGCAATTCTAGGAAAATAAGCGATACTGTGATAATATTATAATACAAGCAGCGCTATGGTAAAACTCTCAAAAAATATGTTATTTTAGAATAGCAAAGCCCTCATTTTCATTATGGAGATAATACAAATATTTAATGATAGTATTCCATGTCTACTGAGTAAATGACTCAGTTTATCCACAATTTTTGGCAGAACTTATAAGAGCAATAAATTAATATATAAGTTACTTTACAACGGCATTTTGAAAAAACAGCAACAATTGTATTGTTTTTTTTAATAGTATAACCCATAAACTAGGGAAATGATCTCGACAAATTAACGTACCAATTACATCGTTACAGGCAGCATTCATATAAATACTTAATATGAAATAATTACTTTTTATTCTCGATGGCTGCCTCATCACACATTTTACTGTTAGTGTATTATGGAACAACAAAACCTTTTGATCACAACGGGTACGCTGGGAGTTCTAGTGTGCACTAAATGAACAAATTGATAACTTCTCTAGTGCTCCACGTTGAAAGATATATCAGTGCTATCTCAATCAATTCACACAACATTTTGCATGCAAACAGTAGTAGAGAAGACCAGCTTAAATAAAAGCTGCAATTTTCCGCCATTTTGGAAGCTACTTTTATTTAAAAAATGTGTGCGTGTACTTGTGTACGCGCGTAAGAAGTTATACTTATTTGGCGTGACTAAACATTTTTTAAATTACGTATGCAAATAATTTATGTAAGTAGGAAAAGCGATAAAATGACTGAAGATTGTCTTCTGTTGTACACTAAATTTTTACCCTCAACGCGCAAAAGAAGTATAACTTCAATAATACTTACAAACATTAACCTCAAATACTTAAAAACACGTTAAAAAAATGGTATTATACAATTTTTGTCACTAACAAATTTTTCACGGCACAATGAAAGTAAATTTTATAAATAAGAGANCGAAGATTGTCTTCTGTTGTACACTAAATTTTTACCCTCAACGCGCAAAAGAAGTATAACTTCAATAA
The DNA here is from genome assembly GCA_002778355.1 of Clitarchus hookeri. Classification (NCBI taxonomy): domain Eukaryota; kingdom Metazoa; phylum Arthropoda; class Insecta; order Phasmatodea; family Phasmatidae; genus Clitarchus; species Clitarchus hookeri. The sequence goes on from NQII01000215.1 coordinate 321,336, forward strand.
TACTTACAAACATTAACCTCAAATACTTAAAAACACGTTAAAAAATGGTATTATACAATTTTTGTCACTAACAAATTTTTCACGGCACAATGAAAGTAAATTTTATAAATAAGAGATCCATTTATATTCACAATGAATTACTAATATAAATTAAATGTTTTTCAATTTGCTTATTACATGAACTGATTTTCTTTCGGTTTTAAATATAACCACGTGCTATGTTGTGTACCTTGCGTTAGTATATAGGTAGACGATACGCGCATGCGCGTTGGGTCATACCCCTTCCACGTTCACTGTCATGCGCACGTAACTATACGCGCATGCGCGTTGGGTCATATCCCTACCAAGTTCACTGTCGAATTTTGTTACACTGTGCGCGCGCAACTTCCTTTGCACACTAAACTTTTACCCTCAACGCGCCAAAAGAAGTATAACTTCAAAAACATTTAGGCCTTTAGACGTAAGTCGGCATCGTCCGGCACGATTACCACTTGCGAAAATCCAGGAGTGACCTGGCCGGAGATTGAATCCGGTTTGCCTAAGTGGGAGGTGAGAAAGCTAACCGCTTAGCCACCGTGGCCGCACTTACGTCATGCCTCCAGAGCTACCCATTCTAATAATTTTGAATATGGTGGAAAAATGCTTCCACTCACTAAGGCATTTTCAACACATGTTACTAATATATATGTCTCTGAGTACCGTAAACTTACTAAAATGCTCCTACGTATAGAAGAAAAAGGGTAAGTGAGTGAGTGAGTGAGTGATTGAAGAGATTTGGGCGGCTCTTAACAGCGAGGTCTTGAGAGCCGATGAGAGTGAATCGAAGCGTGGTTTGGAGCAGCGCCGGAATGCATAGAGAGGGAGGGAGAAATCACAAAGAAAATCCATCAACCAGAGCGGTATCGTCCGGCACGAATACCACATTCGAAAATCCAGGAGCGACCTCCCTGGGAATCGAGTCCGGTTCGCCTAGGTGAGAGGCAAGTAGTCTAGCCACTAAACCACAGCGACCCCTGTGTTGAAGAAAAGACATTTGTTTGTTCATTAGATTGGTACCTTATTTTTTTTAATTAGTTATACACTTAGTTACAGTTCGTAAATTATCGTAATTAGCTTTTTATAATAAATACCTGTTCATTATTTAAATTATGATGCCATTTTCTTGGTGATAAGATGACATCGCACTGTTAAGCAGTGTGAAAAATTTACCAAGTAGAAACTCGAAGAGAAAAACTAATGTAAAGTTAATTTTTTATTTTATTATCAAATTACATTTATTCCAATAAGGTGTTCTGAAATTTAATGGGTGTCAGTATTTGCCAAAACAAAAATTGTAAACATTAATATTTTATAAGTAGTTATTTACAATTATTAAAAATAGTTACTGAGAAAATTCAAACAATTGTAGCAGCAATAATACATGTGTCACATATTAATATATCTTTCAAGTAAATGTAATTTCAGATAAATATCGTATTAATAAAAAAAATTAAAACCACTGCATGTTTCTCGATGAGAATAATAATTTTCCTAATTCCAGAGACACTTATAAATAGCGAATGAATTTTATGTGTAGTTAAAGTGACAATAATTTTATATTGTGACAAAATCTGTGATCGTTTCAAACAGGAATTTGCGCAAAAATCTGTTATGAAAAACATTTTAACATGTTAAGTCGAAAAGTATCCAATAATTATTTTCGATTACAAAAGTGCAAAAGCTATTGTTCTAAGTTATTTGATCTTTTAACGGTTTCTTATTGACTGAGTACTTAATCATTTTGAGTGTCTTAACATTAAAATGTTAGTCAACCAAAGTTTAATTTATTGAATACATTTTTAATATAACAGTTTCAGTATACTGATTTATAAAGTTTAGGCCCATCAGCGTATGGCGTCGGAGTTGGAGCGGACCGCCGTCATCATGGAATTTCCCTTTTTTTTTTTTTTTTTCAAAATTTCCCATTTTCCCCTCAAAAATACTCTTTTTTCCTCAAAAATTCCTTTTTTCCCTCAAATATTCTCTTTTCCCCTCAGAAAAGCACCCAACACCCAGCTGCAAAAACGAGCCGCAGAAAGGCATTTTTCGATCCATTGGAAGGATTTGGATGGCTCGCATCTCGAGGGCGGAGCAGTGGCGGCCACATTGGTTTTATAGGCATAGGGTATGCCAAATCGATAAATGGGATTCGGGGGTTCGGAGCCGGAGCCAAACGTCTGCCATTTTGGTTCTTTCTGCCATATAAGCCGCCATGTTAGGCCCAGGTGACCTTCACCTTGACCCTTGACTTTGACCTTATAACTCTGACCTTAGATAACCTTGAAAACCCAAACTCGAGAGTAAAATTGTAAAACATAAATACATTTATTACAGTAAGCGAGCATATAATGTTACTCACTATGATCGCCATATTTAATCCAGGTGACCTTGAGCTTTAACCTTTACCAGGTGACCTTTCACCTTAAACCCAAAAATCGTCAAAAATCCCAAAAATTTCTTAACAATTTATTAACATTTTATAAAAAAAATGTATTAGAAATAATTTTTTTAAAATTTTATAGTCAAAGATCCCCCCTTAGCACTCTGTCCAGCAGACGACTAATCACCCTCCAATCGATCACAGTTTATTTAAATTCATCTCCGCTTTCCAATGTTTCTCATTTGTTAACTAGTCGCTAGGCCTCCACCCCCTTCACTATTGCTCATTCTGTCGAATGCACTCCACCCACCATATTAGTTTTTCTAGTTTGTGATTTGTTTACATTTTTAACACCTAGGTGGCCCTGATAACACCAACCTACATATAAGATCTGGGTGACATTAACCTTGACATCATATCTGTGACTTTTACCCAATGCCCATGACCTAGGATAACCTGTAACCGAAAAATAAATTATAATTTTTTTATGAAATCAAAAAAAAATTTAATTAAATACAATTTTTCAACCATTTTTAGATCAATCTCGCAATATTTACATCATTCAAAACCGCAATCAGCAACACAAACAGCACCCCAATCAGCACTGAAATTAGCATTCTATACACCAATTCACACATGAATACACACCAATCCACTCTAATCAATACACCAACCCACACCAGTACACACAACAATCCACACCAGTCCACTACAATCAACACACCAATCCACACCAATACACTAGAATCCACACATGAACCCACACACCAATCCACATCCATCAACACTAATCCACACCAATCAACACCAATTCACATCAATCAACACCAATTCACACAAATGCACACAAATCAACACCAATCAACACCAACCCACACCAATCAACACTAATATACACATGAATCGACACATTAATCGGTACACCCATCCACACCAATCCATACCGATTCCAAAAAATCTACACCAATCCACGCCAATCCTTCGCAATCTGCTCCACAATCGCTCCACATGCTCCACAATCTGCTCCACATTCCACTCCACAACCGCTTCACAATCGCTCCACATGCTCTTCATGCTCCACAATCCGCTCCGTAATCCGCTCCGTAATCCGCTCCACATTCGTTTCACAATCGCTCTACAATATACTCCGCAATCCGTTCTGCAATCCGCTCCGCAATACTTCTCCGCAATCCTCACCAGTCCTCTATAATCCTCCGAAACTCTCAGCAATCCTCCTCCGCAATCCCCAGCAATCTTCACCAATCCTCCACAATCCTCCTCTGCAATCCACAGCAATCTATGTAAATCCTTCTATCAATACCAATCCTTCAACTAATCCCAATCCTTAAATAAATTCCAATACTTCAATTGATCCTTCAATCAATCCTTCGGTATGTGCCCCACCCATATGTATATAAATTACATTCGTTCGCCAACTGTCTCCAAATTTTTACATGTCGTCAGAATTGATATTTTGTATGCAGTAAACAATCCATGCATTTTTATACTAAAAATTTTATTCGTTTTCTCAATTCATCTTTGTGGTATGACGAGAGAGCGCTTCCATAATCGATGTTCACCTCATGCTGTTGGTACATCAACTGTCATATTTTTTCTATATAAATGCGCTTCTTCTTACAGTAAAGAGCCTAGCTTATGCCCACAAATGGCCTCCCACCATAAAATGTATATGTAAAAAATATGAAGGAACTCGTAAAAATTCCAAACAGTCGTTCGCCCCAGAAAAAAACACACAGATTATAACATAACAATATGATATTTAAATATACTTGTAGACATATGTATATATAAATTTTAAGTAATTTTATATTCACCTATTTATGTAAATAATTATTCATTTATTTCATTTTGAATAATTTTATTGACATATTTATATGCATATACATGATTATGTATACAATTAATTTCAAACAATTTTATATTTAAATTTATATATTTACATAATTATGTGTGTATTTTCTTCTGGGGCGAACAAGTATGTGGGTTTACTCAGAGTGCTCCCATATGTTATACATAAAAATTTTATGGTGGAAGACCTTTTGTGGGCACAGACAAGGCTCTTTACTGTAAGAAGAACCACATTTATATAGAAAAAAAATTACAGTTGATGTACCGATACCGTGAGGTGAACATCGATATGGAAACACTCTTTCGTCATACCACGAAGATGAATTGCGAATACGAAGGCCTGCATTTGACCTCAACAATCATGAAGCCGCGACTTGCGTCATCTCTAACTGCTTGTCGCCAGTGACGATTCCTATGGTCAAAACGCTAGTTGGCATGAGAGAACGGCCTGTACGAAGAGCCCTTTTTGCAGGTTGAAGCGTTACGACATTGGTCCTATGCAGTCTTTGCAAGGCGATACATTGAAAGAACATACCGAGATCTGCAAGGATTGGTTTACTGGGAGTCAGCAAGTGTTGCTGGCAATACATCTTGCTGCATCGATTGATACGGAAACAGCAGGTAATTATGACGATAAAGTTAATTGTAAAAAAGGAATGAGTGCAATAGAGTCGGTTTGTGTGGAATGTACACTTGCAAGACTTTCGAATGAAGTTGACATACTTCAAAATACACGGTCGTCGGCTCTAAATGCAGACGAACATACAACTCCTGAAACAAAGAAAAGCCAATTTAATATATAATACCAAACAGGAGGTGAAGATGACCATGAAGAGAGCATTAATGAAAATGAACACGAAAACAGTGATAGTGCTGAAGAAGATGATGAATATTTTCTCTATACTCCAACACATTTGCTGCAACAAGCGAAATGAAGAACGCATAAGACGCCGAGAACACTGGATACGTTTTTCCCAAAGACCCGAATGAACTTGCTGATAGACTCATACATTTGATTGATCTTCAAAATCGCGGGGATATCTCGCACATTAACGAGATATCTTCAATAATTAGTAATCTGAAAGATGTGGCTATATAGTATGCTGATATGAACTGCTCTCTTCTGAAATTGTAGTTACAAAATAATAATAAATTATTATTATAAAATAAATGTTATTCGTTATATTTGTGTGTCGTATCCTTTTTCCCTCCAACTTTAAAGTGGTGCTATGAGCACTGAACTGTTAATGGAAATATCTGTATTTAGAATGATAATAAAGACTTAAGTATAATAATACATGGATAGTTGACTGCAAACAAAACATTAATTCTGACAACATGTACAAATTTGGAGACAGATAGCGAACGAATATAATTTATATAGATATGGATGGGGGACAACCCGGAGGATTGATCGGTGGATTGGCAATGATCGAAGGATTGGGATTGGTCGAAGGATTGGGATTGAGCAAATGATTGGGATTGATCGAAGGAGTGGGATTGATCGAAGGATTGATATGGGTTGCTGTGGATTACGGAGGAGTATTGCTTAGGATTGGTATTGATTGAAGGATTGGGATTGGTAGAAGGATTGGGATTGATCGAATGATTGGGATTGATCGAAGGTTTGGCATGGGTTGCTGTAGATTACGGAGGAGTATTGCTTAGGATTGGGATTGATTGAAAGATTGATATTGATTCAAGGATTTGGATTGATCGAAGGATTGGCATAAGTTGCTGTGGATTGCGAGGAGGATTGCGCAAGATAGATGAGGATTGGTGAGGATTGGTGAGTATTGCTGAAGATTGCGGAGGATGACTGCTAAGGATTTGTAGCGATTGCGGAAGATTGAGGAGGAGGATTGCGGAGTGGATTGTGGAGAGTATTGTGGAGCAGATTGGGGAGCGGATTGTGCAGCAGATTGTGGAGCATGTGGAGCGATTATGGAGCGGTTGTGGATGAAATTGCGAAGGATTTGTGTGGATTGGTATGGATTTGTGTGGATTGATGTGTACATTCATGTGTGAATTGATGTGGACTGGTCTAGGTTGGTGTGTTGATTAGTGTGTGGATTGGTGTGGATTGGTGTCTGGATTGCTGATTGAGGCGCTGATTGCGGTGCTTATTTATGGAAAGATTGCGTGATTTATCTAAAGATTTATTTAAAAAACAGTCTTTAAGTAATATTTTTATTTTTAAAAATTAAAATTTTTTTTAATAACAAGAAAAATTTTGAATTAATTTTTGGGTTTAAAGTTATTCAAGGTCATGTGCATGGGCTCAAGGTCACATATGTGATATCAAGTTGAAGGTCATTCAGATCTAACATTATGGTCGGAGTCATCAGTGCCAACTTGGTGTTGAAAATGTAAACAAATAACAAACGAAAAAAAAAAAAACTAATATGGTGGGTGGAGTGCATTCGAAAAAATGAGCAAAGGTGAAGGGGGTGAAGGCCTGGCGACTAATTAACCAATGAGAAACATTGGAAAGGGGCAGGAAAATTTAATACAGTATGATTGGTTGGAGTGGTTCAGTCGTCTGCTGGACATGGTGCTGTGTGGGACCTCCTGATATGGAAGTTATAAAAATTATTTAAAAAATAATTTCTTATAATATTTTTTATAAATTTTTTGTAAATTGTTAGGAAATTGTTGTGATTATTGGCTATTTTTTGGGTTCAAGATTAAAGCTCACTGTGTAAATGTCAAATATCAAGGTCACTTGGATCCAAGATGGCTGTATAGTCAGCAACATAAAATGCTCGCTGACATTTATGAATTTATTTAAGATCGGGTTTTGGTTTTCAAGGTCTTCTGATATCACAATTATAGGGTGAAGGTCATGGGTCATGGTCACCTGGGTCCACATGGCGGTTGGGTAACATCATAACATGGCGACTGGTCGGTTCCAGTCCCTTGTCCCCTCTAAGCTCAAATATTTAAAATTGTAATTTTATACATTAAAAAAATAATTTTTTATAAATATTTGGGTTATTCAAGGTCAGGGGTGCAAGGTTAAGGTCACTTGGATCAAATATGGCGGCTAAGATAGCTGACAGAACCAAGATGGCTAACGGTCGGCTTCGGCTCCGATCCTGGATCTCGTGTATCGATTTGGCATACTCTATACCTATAAAACTAATATAGCCACCACTGCTCTGCCCTCGAGAAGCGAGCCTCGCAAATCCTTCCGATGGATCGAAAAATGCCTTTGTGTGGCTCGTTTTTGCAGTTGGGAGGGATCGGTGTTTTTTGAGGGGAATAAATCTAGTTTTTAAGGGAAAAGGGAAATTGCGAGGTAAAGTTATTTGATTTTGAGGGAAAAAAAGTGAAATTTTGAGGGAAAAGCAGACATTTTAGGTGAAAAAGGGAAATTCCACGTTTTTGGCGGCCGGCTTCGACTCTGACGCCAGACGTCGTTGGTCCAAATATATTAAATTGTTCTACTAGTTACTTCTCAGTTTATCATTTCATTCTCAAAATGTCCTTTAAACTGACACTTATTAATATAACTTGTATTGTAATAAGATATGATTGTAATGTACTGACTCGTAAAATGCTGTACCTATATACTAGACGGAATTCCTTCATTTTGATAAGCAACTATGTTTATCCATTTTCCTAACAATTCTTTCTATTTTTTATCTGCGTCAAGTAATATCTTGGTAAATTTGTAATCACAACTGTGTACTTAGTCATTTTGGGTGTCTTAAAGTTTCACAACCGATATTTAAGTTTGTATATAGACGCGTAACATTGTATCAACTAGGTACGATATTTAATTTATAATTTTTTTTTGGTTTTTTTTGGTGTATTAGCTAATTGCGGGCGTTGTAGCTAGAGCTTAGTTGCAATGAGGTCTGGGAAAATACTGGTACAATACGAATTTAATATGAAATTTACTTTAAATATGTTTACATCAAATAAATCAAGTTTGTTCAGTAATAAGTGTTTAAATGATATTTAAAAACAATTTTACAGTTCATATTATATATCCATGTTTACAAAAAGTACTGTAAGAAAGTTGAAATGAAAATCTTTCAATAACATTGTAATTTAGAACTGAAAAATACATCAAAATATATTTAATCCCAATATATATATATATAAAACAACCATGTATACTGCTAATATTTGTTCAAACCAATACAAAATATTTTTGGAACATTTATATGCTATTGAATTTTATTAAAGAATTTTAATCAGAGATAAGTCTGCTTAAGGGAAGGTGACAATACACAGACGTATGCAGAATCGTAAACACAAACACGCACAGGCACAAAGATCACTTCAGATGCCAATATTTCCAGAGGAAAATGGGGGAAAATATCTTCTATTCGTATACACAACTGATAGCTCGTAGATGGTCGTAAGGTCGGGCATGATGCTACCTCGACCATTGTCACTAAGACACACACTGTTGTAAGCGTCTGGCTTGAGTCGCCATTGACCCCGACGGAAAAAAACCGGAAAAATTTTAGTACACAAGGCTTACAATCATCGCCCCATAAGGCAGGGAAAGTTTTCTGGGATTCGGCACTGTCTGTTAATGATTTAAGCTGCACTCCGTTACTTAGGAGGCAGCTGTCCTGTCGAATGAACTGCTGTGCGAATGTGACTTCATGTATTTCCGTGTAAATAGATATGCAGGGCAACTTACTGTGTGGAGAAGGTGTTCGTCCTGGTATATATGGAAATATAGTCAAAGATGTCTATAAACTTACTTTATTCCCAAAGCGACCTGCGTGCCTAACGTCCCTGAAGCGTCCTTGGGTAACGATAATCTGGGTTCTTATCACTTGGATGCCATGCATGTGTGTGTTTAATATACGTCTACGGTTATGATTAAGTTTAATATATACAACGCGCCGAGTAACCTAGAAAAATTAGTTGACATAAAAAGCAATAATTTGTAATATACAACATTTGTAAAAAAATTAGAAAAATAAATGGAAAACGCCGCTGTATCCAATAATTGTATATTGAAAAATTATTTTCGTATAATTTTGGGTAGATATTTTTATATACAAAAATAAAGAAATGTGCGTCCATGAAAAACACATACCAACATACAAAATAAAATTTATGAATCCTTACAAAGTTTTTGTACACTTTAAAAAATATGCCGAAAATAAAAGTAGTCTATCGTCAGACTTATATTCCCACAGGCGATTATGTAATTCCGACGAAATATTTTGTTGTCTAGCTCCTATATTCCGCGAGGCGATTTTATGGAAATGTAGTATTTAAACCGCTTTATTTGGGGCCAAGAAATATCTTGTCAGAATATTATGCTGTATAAATATCAGACTAAATTAAAAAAAACATAATACTTAATGCAAGGTTTTGTAAATTACAAGTTGCATTCCGTAGTTGCTTAAATGATTCATAGACTTAGATACTTAAGCATGTTAAAAAAGTAAATTAATTAGAGATCTAAAACAAGTAGGTTTGAGTATTTCAGTACTGGCAAAAAAATTTTTGTGAACACTTTAATATCGAAGTAAAATAATTGTTTCGACCGTGTAAATAACTAAGCGTATGGTATTGCACGATTAATTATATGAGTATGAGTTCCCACGGCAATACACGTGTAAGGTTTTACGCCAAAGTTTTATGCACAGGAAGATATAATGCAACGGTTCCTCTAATAAAAGAGAATTTTGGCAGCCTGCCATTTGTAAACTTAATTTATACCGTGAAGTCGTATAGGTCTCATACAAAAAACATTTTGTTCTCCGTGTCAAGTACAGCAACTGCCACCAAGGAAGTTCATAAAAAAAAATTGAAGCACATTAGTTTCACAGATATATCGCAGTAAAATATTCTTCGGTTCTACGCCCAACCAGATTTCTTATAGTCACAGGCATAAATGATATAGTTTAAATATTCACGTATAAAACGGTATCTACGGTTCGGTTTGTGGCGATATACAAAAGCGTATTGTCCAAACAAAGAAATGTCACGTTAAAAATAAAATGTCGCTTTTCTTTGCCCTTCCCCCCGCCAGGGGTATAGTCGTATTTCTCTGTCTGCTATGTATTTCCAAGTCTTTCCGCCAGTGAGCATCGCGTGAATATTTAACTGATACTAAATTTCCTCAGAGAATGTTTAAGAACGTCGCGTGTGAATTGTGGGCAGAGGAGAGAAAATACGCTCGTTTATTTCCAAGCGCACACGGGGTTTTCATGCACCATCACAGATACTTTGTAACATTCCCTGCTTTTGTTTTGCCCCAAGCCGCATTCGCTCTACACAATCTTCTGCGCTGTTTTATTCGCGTTAGGGCGCAAATTTGCGCCTAAAAGCAACAACGGACTAAAAGAATAAGCTTTTTTAAAAAATTCCTGTACAGTGTTTTGGTGCTTCAGTCATGAAAAACGTGTTTCTTTCTACCAATCCTTGACATGCGTAGCGCGATACAGCTAGTAAAATGTATGTTAATAAAATCTGATGCTTATTATTGCAATCTACGTTGCGTAACGGTTTATTTTCTAAGTAATGTTTTAAATACCTCCGTTTAAACATAACTTACTCTTGACGTAACTGATATGTCTAGATAAAAAATAATACCAAGCCGTAACCAAACAAACGTTATAATAAAGTAATTGTACTAATGATTTTGCTAAGCATTCATTATGGATTATTTTCACGTAGAATATATTGAACAGGATTTTCGGTATGTAAAGCAGTCAGTAAATGCCACCCAGCCGGGGTCATGATTTCGATTCCAAGTGATTACGAACGCCTTTATTCGAGAGAATGCTTCTTCCTACACTGCGGCGAAGATTGCTTAGGCACCGCTTACTCTTTGCACTAATTTGATTTTTGGTTTAAATTTTTCTTGCTTTGCGTTAGTTGGCTGTTCAGTGAAAAAAAAGCGGACATGCCGTTTTAAATTGCAATATAAATTTTTACTTAAACCACGCTTTAACCAATATTTTAGAGCTGGAACTATCGCACTACGAGATAATGTCCAGACCGATTATGACGTGAATAAGTTCCCTTTTACAATGAGTGCTGTGATTTACCTACCATTCAAAAGCGGTAGGTATGCATTGCTGACACCCAAAGAGTAAAGTTTATCTTGCGCGTTTTCCTTTTTAGCATTTTGCATATTTTATGCTGTTTTGCATTTGTTACTTGTGGCGGACAATTAGCCAGTGCGAGTGTTTAAAGAAAGAGTGTACTAAAGCGCTTCGCGAATTTTATGAAAAAAAAAAAAAGTTATGTTGTGTTTAAACAAAACTGAAATAATGTTCATTAATGGTAGTTGAAAATGTTGGACTGACAAAGAGAACAGGCAGCAAGGGAATAATTCCCAACCAAATTTTATTTCATGAATATTTAACTTTTTTACATTTACGTTCTGTAGCGCTAAAATTTTACCTCTTCACACTCGTATTTTTTCAAATACCCGTGTTATCACCATCGAAATATACTGGTTGGCTGAATTTCAGTCGATGCTCTTTCCTGCATATTATTATTGGTGACTGGCCTCTATATCAAACTGTGTAATAGGATGTCCAATCTTCTCGAATTAAATTCAATCATATATCTGCATTTATTATTGTGAAACTAGCAGAGATTGATCTGCGTGCGTCATTTGCCGCTGCGCGCCATTTCCGTCTCATTTTAAATACTTGCAAGCTGATTTTGTCTTTGCCACCTTTGCGACAATTTCCGAATCTAATCAACTGAAGGAGATGTAAATTCAAGTTTATATTGGAGGTGTGATTGTTGCATGCAATATACAAACTAATGTAGCTTAGTTAACCAAGAAAGTTTCGTAAGTAAAGATCAGTCTTCTTTTCAACATTGTGTGTTCTTCCGCATAAACCTACACTGCGAGATATTCAACGGCTTATCTTCTTGCGCGGCTGGAGGTACACTTAGAAATTAAGAACATTATCAATTTACTATAGCACATATTCATTACTCTTAGGTGGATGAAGGAGAAATAAATTTTTTTCAGTGAATATAAGCTTAAATATCACATTAATAAGACGTAGTTTAATAGAATCACACTTCCTGATTAAATGAAAAATTTAATATAATGTATTCAGTCTGCGTTTACGTTAAAAACACAGTTAAGAGTGTGATTTTCAAATTGATAAAAAATTTAACATTAAGGGCATGAACAAACCAATCTAGTTCGTGGATGAAATGTAAACACAATGCGTTGTAATACGTTCTGCACCCGGAAATGCATTCAATTTAGAATCCATTACCACATTACACAGTCTTTCATTAACATAAAATGCATTTATGACAACAAAACTGTATTGCGTTTGCACCAATCTGTGCTCTTGTCCCAAATCCCTCACAAGTGATATGACATTTGACTTCCAAAACTGCCAACCAACGTATACATGTGCACTGCAGAACGTGAGTGCGTTTCCTCTTTCTCGTAGGATATAACTATTTGGAGTCGGGGAAACATTGGTAGCATCTTTAAGACCAGTATTTTAAGAAATTCTGACCTTGCTTTGTCTGCACTAAAAATAGTTAAGGCTTGTTAAACAGTTTGGGTCATTAAATATTTCTATAAGTAAATTTAAATAATTCCGTGAGCTCATGCATCAAAAGCATGTCTGCCGTTTCCTGGTTTCAATGATTCTTTATCACGTCCAACTCACAGTACAGTACAGTATCGCTACTCTTGTCAGTAGGAAAAACAGAAATAACCCATAGCATACCTAATAAACAGGTCGAGAGATGGCTAGTATGCACCAAAAATGCCACATGTGTACATAACATTTTTTCATTATTTTATTGTTCACTCTCCATGGGAGACACTAGTTTCACTCGTTATGAAAATAGTTCTGTATATGCGAACAATAAATAATTTCACATTTGTGAATGAATGATAGAGATGATCCTAGACCAGATAAAGTTAGGTATTTTGGATATTTTATTATGTCATTTTTTTCCACAGGAATACTTTAAAATGTTTCTGTTTAAAGTATATGAATGCCTCATTTACGATCCAGTAGAGATTTTTAACTACGCTCTTGACGTCAAACCATATTCTTTTTTATAAATTTTAGGCATGATAACGGATAACTGAAATAAATATCACTGAAGAATTAAACATTTCCAGTCAAGCGATACCACATGGTGTTATTAAACGAATTCACTTTCGCTTATTTAATATGCACTAACTATGGCAATTAGTTAGCATAAGTACTCACTTTGACACACTCACAAATAGAAAATGTGTTTTGTTTTATAACTGGTAAATAGTCTTAGAGTTTTGTCACATGTCATATCTGAGGCATTGGCGTGGGTGTATTTCAAATAATTAAAGAATTGTAAGCATCACAATTATATTTGTGATCACTGGACTGAAAATTGTTAACAATTAAGACCACTGGTGCACGATTAAAAACATCACAGTTCTATATCATATTATATTCGTATTACATGATCAATACATCAAGGAAATGCATCTTTAAGCCCAGACAGTGTGTAAGAAGATCAAAGTCTCTGTTCCAGGTACATACATAAGGCAATCGTCAAGACTTGATGGAAGTTCGCGCCGCATAAGCTGCTTCCACAACACAGCGATGCGATGCGTTGCGGTGCGATGTGATGCGTTGCGATGCAATGGGTTGCGACGAGCTATACTTACTGTTTCACAATTGAGTGATGATCTGTTGGCGACGGACGCCGCCTGAGATGGCGCTGGTATCTATTTCAAGAATGAAAGTTCAATTTTGAGTCCTCGCGAATGTAACAAAAGACACGCAAATAACATTTACACTGTATGTTTTAAGTAGGTAGAAGATAAACAAGTCAGTATGAACGCAATGTGCAATGAAAACTAGCGAGAACGAGAGACATAATAAAACGAAAGAGAATTATTTTTATGTTAATATACGATTTGTATGACTTTGTGTATGTGTGTAAGAAGACATGTCTTCTATTTTGTACATCCTTGTAGCAACAACAAAAATAATAATACAAAGACGTCGGCGTAAAAGCAATCGTCGTTTTGAAAATGTAAACGAAGAGAGGCTATTGTTCTCCTTGTAAACAAACACTTATTCTTCTTATTTCCATCTCTATCGCAACGCAAGAATTTCGCGCAACGCACTCGACGCTGACGCACTGCGACGGAACGCTGCTTCGTTCTTATTGGCTACCGCTCATCGCAACGCATCGCATCGCAACGCATTGCAGTATTGTGGAACCAGTTATACTGTCGGAAAGTCCATTATAGGACAGTGTTTTACGTCACATCATAACCAAAGAAATGTCAATGTGAGTAAAAACATTACTTAAGATAACTGACTTATTTCATGAACGTTTTTTGCCAAACAGTAGTTATTACCACAACACAAAAAAAAAGCAAATTTTTCGGGACAATGTCGTACCAAATATATTTTGCATTCATTGAAACAAATACTTTTCAAAATTAATGTTTCGTACAGTCATGCTATTTCTAGAGCAATGCCTTTTAATTATTTTTAACAAATGGCATTTATATTTCCAAAACTACAAATCTTCAGTGGTCTAAATATTGAATATTCTCGGAAGCATATTTAGAAAAATAAATAAATTTTAAATTTTAAAATGCAACACATTCAACCTAAAATGTATTAACAAACGCAATGAGCAACATTTAAATGGTTTCAAACATCAAAAATATAGCATGCAGAAATTGCATTACAATTAATTTTGATTATATTATTATATAATGTTTGGCGATTTAAAAAAACTGTAGTACACGTACTTAAGGTTTTCAAAAATACAAAACTATGTAAAACATTCGATACGGTTTGTCGCCGGTTATCCGTCGTTGCTATTTCCCGCAGGTGGTGTAGTGGTTAGACTACTCGTTTCCCACAGAGGCGAACTGGGTTCAATTCCCGGTGGGGTCGCCCCCCNGATTTTCGCATGTGGTAATGTAATAATGCCACACGATGCTGCTGGTCGGCGGGTTTCCTCAGGGATCTCCCGTTTCCCCAGCTCTTGCATTCCGGCGCTGCTCCATACTCACCTCGCTTCACCCTCGTCGGCTCTCAAATTCTCGATGTTGAGAGCCGCCCGGATATCTCCACACATTCGCGCTACTTCCCGCAGGTTACTCGTCCGCGTTGAGCGCTGTCGTGGCAGCTGGGCACGTGGAGTGGCTTCGCTGCCACGACCAACAAACGACACAACTCCCCTGTCTGGAACATTCGAGGATGTACCATTCACGTGAATCACCCAGCCATAGCCGTACCTCACGTCGACGGCAAATGTAAATAGCGAAATGCACACCTCGCCGGGGAGTTGTCGCACGCTGTGCCTCGTTAGTTACCCGCGGGCCGTAGGATAGGAGCCGAGTGGCTTTCAATGGACCTCTGCAACATGCAGTGTTCGTTAAGAAATTTAAAACACATTACCAAATTTTTAAACAAAAGTATGGTTAAAGTTGCATTTGAAAAATAAACAATATATTTTGTAACACTCAATTGTATTTTGCCATTATCATTTAAATGTTTTCATAAATAAGGCACCGTAGTCTATCTGTAATCATAATTTAAGCGTATTTTCATTATCGATACTTCAGAAAGTACATTTTGCGAAAAATTTATAAAGCAAGATCGTCATAATAAAATTCTCTAATCATATGTAATAAAAATTTCGAATTATTTACAATTTATTTTAATAATTTATTTATTCCAGCCACGAAAGTGATCACTTTTCCATTCGAAAGACGATTAAATAAATTATTTAACAATTTTTATGACCATTAGTATGAATATTTTCTTACATACAACCTTTCTAATTATTTTTAATAATCTTGCTTCATAAAGGGTTTTTTGCCTAATGTGCATTTTTAGTCATCAAAATTAAAATTCAGATTAAATTTTAATTAAAAAAAACTCATGAATTACTTTTTTTAATATGTAAATAACTTGGTTCTGGCGAAATATTTTTCTGTGTTACAAAGTGTATGCTTTCTTTTTTCACGTGCTACAAGAATTGTATTTATTCTATTGGAAAGGACTTAGTAACTTTCCGAGGTGTTATGCCCGAAGGCTTATCAGTGGACGGCTAACCAACATACATATTACCTGTAACTTACACCCAAGCCTTACCTAGGATTAGAACCCAGAACATCCCGTACCGCAGCCCGATGGTGCACCAACCGCCACGGGAGTTTAGCATTCGAATTGCATTTAAATAAAAATTTTAGTAGTGTGTGTACTACATTTTAATGATTTCATGTTGTACGGTCGACTGCAGTGCTCCATTGGAAGCCTGGGCCGCTGTGGCTGAGCGGTTACATTGCTCACCTCCCACCAAGTTGAACCGGTTTCAATCCCTGGCGGGGTCACTCCCAGATTTTTGCAACTGGGATTCGTGCAGGGCGATGCCGCTGGACGGCCGGTTTTCTCGGAGATCTCCCGTTTCCTCTGCCCTTGCATTCCTGGGTTTCTCTATTTCTCACCTCAATTCACCCTCACCGGCTTTCAAGACCTCGTTGCTAAGAGCAGCCCAAATATCTGAACCAATCTCTGAACCAATCCCTTGGGAGTCACTATACTTTTACCTAAATGGTAAAGTAGAGAAAAGGAATGCATAACTGGTGTCTTTGCCACTAGAGCGCAGCACTGATGGATAATGGAAATAATTAGTGGGTGAAAAAAACGCTCTGCATATTCTTCATTTCTTTGAGAATAACTGGTATAATCGCAGTTTAACACTGTTGCTACTAAGTCACCGGTGATGTGGAACAAATTGAGTGAGAGACTGATTTATTACAACTTTGCATACTGGAGAGAACTATAACTGAGTCACATTTTCCAGTTGAATCAAAATAAAATATTTCCTTTATTTAAAAGATTTGTGGAAATTTTTTGGTAATATTCGTTGCAATAACATTCTGTAGCGTAATAAATAAAGTTACCGACAGTAACTAAAGATGTTAAATTTTTTACTTCCACTGAAAATAAATTGTAAAAAAATTGTTATTTTATTTAATGAAAAATATGACATCAATATTATCATAAATCAGTTAACACCCAGAAGTTTATGACACTTATAGTTAATCCGGCATCCCTCCCTTAAAAATTTGTATCTTCCAATTTTTAAGGCGAAAAGCCCAAAGGGAGAGTTCACTGATCTTAGTTCTACTATAGCCGTCAATGACAGAATTTAAAAAGTCCTGATTTTGTTGGAATAAATTAACAAATTAAACAAAATATTTTTGCACATCTTTATAGTTTTACTTAATCGTGTTCGGCAAGACGTTTTTTTTTTCNTAACAAATTAAACAAAATATTTTTGCACATCTTTATAGTTTTACTTAATCGTGTTCGGCAAGACGTTTTTTTTTTCACTTAAAATTTAATATCGGCAGAACAATAAACTAACAAGTTACTATCGTAGCTTCCTACCAACCANTTTTTTTTTTCACTTAAAATTTAATATCGGCAGAACAATAAACTAACAAGTTACTATCGTAGCTTCCTACCAACCACTCAGAAGTATAAACTGTCACCGGTATTTAGTCCATTCACGGTTATTGCCAATTTTTCTGAAGTCCTGTTAAAATTCGACATTCAGGATATTCCTCCGCATCTTGCAAACAATGTTTAAACAAGTATAGATAATTACACCAAAGGGACAGCGCACCACGTTCATGCGCAATCAGTGTAATAATATTTTGTATAAGAACTATTTCTTACCATGCTTTACCAACACACCTGTTTCATCACTGTTTTTATTCACATTAATTATAAAATAATTTTTTTTAATTTTCATATGAATTCTAAGTAAAATTTCAATTTAACGAAAAATCAATTTCTTTTTCGTTAACAGAAGTTAATAGAAATAACCAAACACGACATACATTGGGTAAATTTTCAAAGGTTTTATTCAAAAAGTGTGAAGTAACTACGAATAGACTATAGTATTGTCTGTTTCATGTAAGTTGGCAAGATTTTGATAGTTCAACGAAAGTAGCGCCAGATGTTTACTTTTCGTTTATGTATCCTTTCGGCATCAGCTGGTGCATAAAACGGAGGCTGTATATTTTATCAACACGCTGTCAGCTAATCCACTTGTCATTGTACTGTAATGCTAAACAAATCTTNAACGGAGGCTGTATATTTTATCAACACGCTGTCAGCTAATCCACTTGTCATTGTACTGTAATGCTAAACAAATCTTAAGGTATTTTAGACTGACATCTGTCTAAAAAATTCGTAGATTATAAAAGCCAAAATGTAAAACCTTGCAAAAAATTTAATATTTTCAAACTTTTTTAATTTGTCCGAGACAGCGGATTTGGGTTAACATTTACGGGACGGAAGTTGTAGTTCTTATCACATTTTGGTCGTCATAGCTAATAGGAACTAAAATTAATTTGGGAAACTTAATTGACAACGTAATTTTGTTCGCCAACAACTCACCAACNCATAGCTAATAGGAACTAAAATTAATTTGGGAAACTTAATTGACAACGTAATTTTGTTCGCCAACAACTCACCAACGACTATTTCAAAGCAGTTATTCTCCTATTGCTAATACTAAACAGTTCGAGTTGGAAATATGTGTAGTGGAATAACGGAAGAATTGCTTAAAAACTATTCACGTGCGTCCCACTTTCATCGTTTTATTAATACAATACAGTGACTACAAAAAAACAATCAAATGGGTTTGCGGGGGAACAACATGGCGTTTAATGGTCGTAGATGCAAGATTACCTGCCCAATAGAAATTACTAGTAATCAAAATCGCAGTAAACGAAATACATGTTACTTCAAAAATTATGCAGAGCTCGCGGAAAAATAAAACTATTGGTATTTGTTCGTAAATTTGTTATTTAACAGACGAAATATATTTTTTTGTAGCCGGTAATGCTTCGGCAAAGAGCGGACAGATGGTGTGCATGGCATGGCCGGGCGAGTTGTGAGCCGAGAGCGTAACTCAACAGATAGAAGCACGTTGGCCTGCCTTTTGATCCCGTCTTTTTAAAAGTTGACTTTTCTTCTATTACTGGCTCGAAACGACACGAATTAAAAATACATTTCGTAAAATTATTACAAAAAAAATTCAACAATACCATGCAGTATTTATGTATGCTTTTGGAATTAATATCAAGCATATATGGAAAGCACGGATGGAGAGTGGGGATAAGACGTGGAAAAAAGTCTCAAGGTTTTGAACTTGCATTTCATTTGTATACGGATAGTTTGATTGTGCATTTTATTTTGAACACCTTTGCAATACTACTTTATCACGAAGTTTAGTTTGTTACTCTAACAACCGCTGTTTTGAGACAACTTTAAAAAAAACCTATTAATTAATCTAGGAACTCTTTCTTATAATGTGTTTTCTGCTTGTCTGATGTGCATCGGAATTGCACTCAGAATAGCCAACGTAATATTAACTTTTGTTCGTTCGCNGTGTTTTCTGCTTGTCTGATGTGCATCGGAATTGCACTCAGAATAGCCAACGTAATATTAACTTTTGTTCGTTCGCGCATCAGCTGATATAGGATTTTGTAAATAGCACTTTGTTCTTTTCGTATACGTCAAGTTGCCACTCACCGACTGTCNGCATCAGCTGATATAGGATTTTGTAAATAGCACTTTGTTCTTTTCGTATACGTCAAGTTGCCACTCACCGACTGTCATAATCTTACCAAGTTATATGAGACGGACAATATGTATGCACTAGTGTGAATTTCAACGTACGCGGCATATGTACTGGCATGGTATCGCTCTCGAAATTACCCTATGGGAACACAAAATATTGCTGTGTTTAGTGTCCCGTGCACATATCGTGGACATGGCGAAGCTAGGGTATAAATAAAAATCATCACAAAGGGAAAAGGTCAGCAGTAAGTGAACGGTCAGGAGCCACGCGTTTCAATTCATATGCCCACCCCGCAGCGACGATGACAGAGAAACACAGCCGCTTATTTCAATGCAAAAACTTTTATTGCAACCGGAAATCACGTCACATTGTAAGGCACTTCCTTTCACATTTCATGTACGGGCTTGTGAAGAGCGTTCTGTGACGCATCTAAAATTGTCTGCAGTGTTCTCCGTATTTTTATATTGCTGGCGTAATAAAATAAAGCGTACCTTTGCATATTACAGCGAACAAAGTGACAATTTTTCTTGAAGCGTGAAATACTCTTATAAACAATACTACTACGTAGCTTGTAAAATTTGTGAATACGTTTTTCGGTTTAATCCATGAAAGAATGTCTGATTTTAAACACATTTCCTTGTATCCGAAAAAATAAAAGCAATGCAGAAATCATAAACATATAAATTTATAATTTTGAAACGCTGTTCTATTACGGAGTTAGAAAAAAACATGAAACAATTTGTAGCTGCTAAGACAATTTGACGTGAAACCATTAAAAACTGAACTAATTTGTTGGAAATCGGCAATAATTAATAGAATGATTCGCTTACAACTGAAATAATATATTTAAATTTCAGCATTGTATATTATTGTTGGTTTCCATTTGTCTAGTTTTTACGCATTGTTTTTGTTCTTAAGATATTCTAGAAAATACGTCAACTAATACGGTGCCATAAAACTTTACCGAATGTAACAAAATTCGCCACACACATTTCTAGGCATGGTTTTGTTATAGGGAGTTAACCGGCATTTTTGGCGTGTATCAAAGGGTGTTTAGGGTATTCGCCGTTAACTGGGCCATTTTGAAAACCCTACTTAAGGTCTACTTGTACGAACAATGTGTATTCTTCTACCATATGTAACATTTACATTGCCTCAGGCCTCATCACTTTATTTATACGTCGCTCAAGTTAAGCTGTGAAATCATTAGCAAAGCAAATATTTTACAGAGTAACAATTCTTATACTTATATGCATTTATTAAAATACAGAAAATAATAATATTTTCAATATTTACAAATGTTTACCTAACAATTTCAATTCAACGTTAAAGCACGGAACTACTTTCCATCGGCCATTACCAACTTCACTTGGCGCGTGCCAGTCAGTGTGCCCGTTGAAATACATGCAGGTAAGGGCAGCGACATTTTTCAAAGGTTGATTTCAAAGTGCTCAGTTAAGAGTGAACAGCGTATATCAGTCACACAACTCTGTATTGATGGATATTTACTTTTTAAAAGTTTAATTCACTTTGCTCCGTTTTCATGAAATACACCGCTGGGTTGTGGAACCCAGTTAATATCACATATAATAAATGTTACCCACCAGCCAGGGATTTCACTTCTTTAATTATTCCAAGTTTCTTAAAACATACATTTATTATCCAAATATGAAAGTAAAACACAAGACAAGAAAATAATTCTCTGACAAGTGGGTCACACATTAAATATTCCCCTGATGAATATTTGAACTAGAGATAAAAAAATTTCTTATGAATGAAGATATTATGTTCAAAACTACTTTGTCAAGGATGGGTTAGAACAAATGAGATCATATTGTTGTTTAGTGTACGAGCTATGTATCGCCGACTTCTTCCTGATAAATTAATATAAAATTTGTGAGGTGATTGCTTACGGAAAATTATTAAATGACGTAACAGGACTCACAGCCAAAAGTTATTACTTAGAGTTTTGCACCCTTAAAATAACAGTATAATTATTATCTTATTTTAATCTACCACAGGAGAATCAACTTGCGGGATATTGTGTTGGTAAGGTCGTGTACAATATTTTCCCCCGTAAACTAACAAATGCAGAGTTTACGGGGAAAAAAATATATTCTACACATGAAGAAATACTTGCAACACCAGTTAAGTCGGGCAGAAATGTAACAGAAATCAAAACGGTCCTCTGATTTAAGAAGCTATGTTGTGTCTAACGTCTGTGTTATGGTTTTAAATAAATGATATCGGTTGTTTACGGAATAGAAAGAGCTAGTAGTAAATTTAAATAGTAAGTAAATATTTAATTTATACCGTAACGTCATAGTTTCAATGCAGTGATACACTGTATGGCGCTTCCACGCACGGAATGCAATTAAGTGACTTCCCTGGCGCCGGAAGCGATTCAGCACAAAAGGCTGACCCAAAAGTTGTTCCCTTAGAATGAGAAATGTTTGGCAGCGACGGGTCCGTGTATTGGTGATTTCCATCTGCATGCTGGAGGAGCAGCCAGATAGATTAAAGGATTTCCCTGGCGTAACAGGGCGAGTCTGCGAGCTGGTAACTAGCTTTGTGAGGGCAAAGCCTGTCCCTCACCTCCGCCGGGCCTGTAATACAGGTGGCGTCGCCCCAGAGCTGCCAAAAGTTTTGCCAGAAACTCTCTAAACCAACCTTCGAAAATCACCAGAAAACACCAGATAGTATATTTCAAATTGAATTTCCACAAAATATTTAAAATATTTGTTTCCGCAGCTTGAGATATTGCTTATTATTGATTATTACAATTTATTACCATCAAGCAGAGAAATTCCATTATCTGAATTTGAAAAAAATAAAAATAAAAATAATTCCCACTTTCATTACTTATTCGCAAAATATTTGTTCAGACGCCTAGTCTCCCAAGCTGTATAAGTGGGTATTTCAAGAACTTTTCAATTTTGTAGGTTTCCGAAACTGAGCTCATGGCGGGACCAAACCGCATCGCTATCCCTGCAGGAGACAGACCCATAAGACAACCTATAAATATATATCTACGTTCAATGAAACATATAAAAGCATTTCAATGCTCTCTTCAAAGGTGCATAATATATTACGGTGAAATGAACAATCCTGAAGACACAAAAATTCAATAATGTGACGATAGAAAGGGGCCGAGATGGTGTAGTGTTCAGACTACTGGCCTCCCACAAAAGCGAACTGCATTCGATTCCCGGCGCGGTAACTCCTGGATTTTTGCACGTGGGGATTGTGACGGACGATGCCGCTGGTCGGCGGGTGTACTCGGGGATATCCCGTTTCCCCCGCCCTTGCATTCCAGCGCTGCTCCACACCTCGTTTCACCCTCAAGACCTCGATATTAAGAGCCGTCCAAATCTCTCCACTCCGCTACACTACACTGATGATAAAAAAAAACATGCAGTCTTAATTAAAATCACGTGATCTGCCGCCATAATTTTTTTTGCATGTATCGTCGATTACTTTACCTGCTGCAAACATGAAACTCGGTCAGCAGACCACTTCCAGAAAGCACCATATCTGGTGAGAAAATCGCGACGTTGGCAACAGTGTGGCGGTGGGCTCCTTGCTATGCAGATGTCATCTTCATCTCGATCCGTGATCGCGCGGCGTCTACAACTTCTAAATGAAGCGACGTGCCTGGAGTAACACAGCGGGGTGAAGCACGTGGCTAACAAAGAGAATACATGCTTCACGTCGCGCCGCAAACACAGGGCTGGGTAATCTGCCCCCAGATGCTATACGCCACTCGTGATTTTCATTATCCCGTTCCACGTCACAGGAAAGTTTTGCATTTACGTTTTGAATGGTTATTCGAGCTACTGCGTTCCCTAACTAACATAAATACAGCATTAGAACTGCCTTTTTTCGGGTGATGCAATTGATTTTAGTACTGAAGACACAATAGTATAGTCTGTTGGAGGTACCTTTACACTTTTTAAATCAAACCTTTTAAATACTACCCCATTTATATCGTGTTTGGTGGTTTCTTATATGTTTTATAATTGTGTTAACTTAACAGTATCTTACTCTTGGTTAAATTAAACTTAAATTGTGTTTCATCTAGAAATTATAATGTAATATTTCATTTATAATTAACTAGCTGACCCGGCGGACTTCGTACCCCCTAACAGTCAATGAATGTCATGTTAACTTTTAGTTTAGCTTTATTTAAGATTTTATTAACGTAAAATAAAATTAATACTCAAAATTTATTACGTTCAATAGTTTATTAGGATAATATATATAAAGAAAATAAAAAAATCAATAAAAGTACAAAAATCAAGTATTTCAATGGCCTGTCAGCTGTATTTTGCTGCATGGGTTGTATTCGCGTTAATTTTCTTCAGTGAAACACATTGTGATATACGACATTTTTCGTTTTGTTATCAGGCGCAAAAACAAATAAAGCCGATTGTTTGCCGACGCGTGAACATGCCACGTATAATTGACCACGAGAAAAACATGCATTTTCTAGATTCAGACTACAAACACTCAAGGATTGGCCTTGAGATTTGTTAATCGTCATTGTGAATGCAAGACGAATCGGAAATTGAAGTCGTTTAAACTCAAAGGGCATATCGGTTGGGATCATAGGAATCCTCGGAATGAGAACTTCCTCATCTTTGAATTTTCCTTTGAGTATCGTCACGTGAATCACATTGGTCATCAGTTTTCTTATCACCAAACGCGTTCCATTGCATAGTTTTGGTTGGTTTAGATTTCGAAGCATTATTACTACCGAGTCAACCTTCAGTTGTAAATTGTGTGGTGGTAAGCCAGGCACTTGCAAAGAGTTTAAAAATTCAGTTGGATAGTTGGTGGCTTCGTCTTCGTTTATTACACAGTCAATAGATTTTAATGAATGCAGATTACCAACGATTTGATACTGAATTACTATACTTAAGTCATCTACATCTTTGTTCTTAGCCGCCAAATTGCTCTCTCACTCAACCATTTGTTATTTTTGTGATTAGCAATGACGTTCGGGAACACTTTCTTGATGAGCTCGTCTTTCGATGAGATGAAATTGCAAAAATTCGGAGGAAATGAAATCAATCCGCTTGATTCGTCGACAGGAACACGGCCATTACCAATGGTCAGCAATTGCTTGGAGAAATCTCCAGCAGACGGATCGTTCAGCAATGCAACTCTCATGTTTGCTGCAAGCTGAAGTTTCTTCACATAGAACCTCAGATTTGATGATTTGAGGCAAGCGTTTATTTCATCGGCAGCAGTCAATCTTGGAATGAGTGGCAGTGTTTGGTGGAAGTCGCGAGACAGTAAAATCATTGCGCCTCCAAAACATCCCCAGTCATTGTGCAAATCTTTCAATGATCGGTCAAGTGCTTATAATGCGCATTTGTGCACCCTTGTGCATTCGTCTCAGATGATAATTTCAGATGCTACTAAAACCTTGGCCATTGCGGAGCGTTTCGCAATGTTACATGTCGGTTGTTCAGTAGTTTGAAGGTTTTACGGCAGTTTAAACGCTGAATGAGGCGTACGGCATCCTTCTAATAATGTGGCCGCTATTCCAGAAGAAGCAACTGCTACCGCAATGTTGGATCTCGCTCGAACAGTGGCCAAAATCAATGACATGAGGAATGTCTTCCCAGTTCCACCGGGGGCATCCAGGAAAAATAAGCCACCATTTCCCTCATCAATTGCCTTGATTAATGTATCACACACTTCCTTCTGTTGGGGGTTCAACAGGGGCACATTCGTTTGAACTGATTGGTCTAATTCATGTCGATAATATTCACGTTCTCGTTCTAATTCTTGATTAAATGCGTCATTCATTCCTCGATCTGGAGCTGGCATTCCTAACCTGACTAACAAACTGCTACAGATGAGGTAACACATGTCTTCGATCAAGAGCAAAGCCTGGTTATGCATCTCATCATTAACCTCAATATCGGGATTTCTTGAACTGACACGAATTCTATGTAAAATGTCTTCTGACATGTCATCTTTGTATTTGTTCCACAGGTCACGTGGATTCGATGGGAAGCATGTCGAAATGATGATAGCAAATAATGTGCGTATCTGACTTGGAGTTGCAGAAATAATTGCTTCAGCGATTGTCGTGTCCCAATGAGTATCGTTTTCAAGCAAATTAAGCTCTTGAAATGCAGCACCAAATGTTGGGCACACTACACCATTAACAGTTCGTAGTGATTCAAATGATGTTGACCCACGAACATTCACCAGCAACAACTGCAAATAGAAGTTTTCATCATTCTTCGGATGAACTGTGTAAATACGACCAAGAACCTCAGTAGAACGCACATCCGGATGACCAGGAACCGCATCGCCTTGCTTCCGACGTTGAAATTTATTCGATGAAGTGTTCCAAGTGTAATAATGTGGCATGTCCGTGTCCAGCCGTTCTCGAGTTATAAATGGTGTAACTCACCCGACTTTGTTTTATATATATATATATATATAAATAAAACCGAGAAAATATGTGTATTTGTAATAACTAGTAAGAAACAGTTCTTATGAAAAATATTATTAAACTGGGTGCCCACGAATGAGAAGCTTTGTCCCTTTGGTGTAATTTTCTAGACTTAGTTAAGTTTTGTTTGCATGAGGAGGAGGAATATACTGAAAGTAGAACTTTAGCAGGTTTTCAGAAATGTTTTTAATAATATTGAACGGACTATATAAAGGCATTTCATAACTTGTAACAAAATACAAATTATTTATTTAGTTTCTGTATGAAAACATACACAATTTTCTTTTTATTTTTAACAGACAAATTTCTATTTCTATTTCTTTGATGTATCAGATTTCGTTATTAACGTGGTAAATGCAAAGAGGCAGTACTGAAAATATTACGTAAATTCCATGTTACAACAATTTTAAATGGTGTTTTATTACAGTAAATTATATATTAAAAGTTGAAGGATCTGCTTACATGCCAAACTTAAATTTTTGTCCACTAGATATGGTTTCACAACTGGAGAAAAACGTGTTACTACCTAGTCTTAGAAAATATGACAGTTTTAGTAGCGATTAAAACGTCAAAACTTAAACTTTGCTTCTTTTCTGAAGAATCTCATTTAACGATACAGATCAACCGCACGACGCCTTTGCCTTTCAGAAGGGTGCAGTTATTACAATTTTCTTCGCCAATAACTAAAACATATTTCTTTTTAAATATTAAATTACATAAAGTAACTGGCTTTAAGGAAATTATTTTAGGTATATATGTTATAGTATTTTCTCCCCATTTTGGGCCATGGTGGTTGAGCGGTTAGACTGCTCGCATCCCACCACGGGGAACTGGGTTCAATCCCCGGCTGGGTCACCCCCCGGATATTTGCAAGTGAGAATCGTGTCGGACGATGACACTGGTCGGCGTGTATTCTCGAGGATTTCCCGTTTCCCCCACCCTTGCAATCCGTCTCTGCTCCATTCTCGCCTCATTTCATCCTCATCGGCTTTCAAGACCTCATTGCTAAGAGCGGCCCGAATCTATCAACTAAACTCTCCCCATATTGTTAAAAACAACGGATGAATCTGTTATTAACATGAAAAACATTAATATTTTCTAACTTATTGTTATTGTTCTTAGCTGGTGTAGAATTATAACGAAACCGTTGCTATCAGATAAACGTCACGTATATCCGAACACTACGTGGTATTCGAAACCTAGACTTAACAATACGACAATTATTCTGGCACGCACGCCACGGTATAAGACAAGAAATTTTAAATACCCGTATCTGACTCTCCGCTGTAAAATGCTTCCGTGCAGCCCAATAAAAGTAAGACAGTTTTGATGGTTATATAGACTATGAAATTGTTTAGAAATCATATAAGTCCTAAAGTAACTATAAGTTAACCATTTAATTACACCGCGAAAATTTAACTCCAACTATTACTTGTCAGTACCGTTACAATGCTACAAAACATATACATTTTATCGTGTGACCTTATACTGCAAAAATTAATATTCTGCAATATCCAATGATTTAAATGAGTATGAATAGCACTTAATATTATATTTATTTGGTCATTTTTCAAAGAGGAAGACTGACATACTATACCACTGTACATTTTAGTTGAATTTGTATTGTAATCGGGTCGCAGATAGGAGCTTTCAAATCACTCTGCTTTCAAAATAACGTATCTAGAGAAAAAAAATTTTCCTTTACAGTCTAAAATGAGAGAAATTTATCGTATTTTAATTGTACACCGTGATCGTGATCATATAACACAGGTATTCTGATATTCATGTTTTTATGCTTGTGGTGTCAGTCGCGAAAAGAAAAAAAACGACTGGATATATCAGATTTCAGGATTGGCTGGCCAGCTCAGCTGCTATTGAGACTGCGAAGAGTGAACAGCGGCTGTGGATAACATGCTCTTATTCGACAATGAAATATATTTAGGAAAGTTATTTGTTTTGCTACTGCAAAAAAACTTNTGTGATCATATAACACAGGTATTGTGATATGCATGTTTTTATGCTTGTGGTGTCAGTCGCGAAAAGAAAAAAAAACCACTGGATATATAAGATTTCAGGATGGGCTGGCCAGCTCAGCTGTTATTGAGACTGCGAAGAGTGAACAGAAGCTGTGGATAACATGCTCTTATTCGACAATGAAATATATTTAGGAAAGTTATTTGTTTTGCTACTGCAAAAAAACTTTCCAAGCAAAAAAACAACTGCAGACAGCATGAAGCTGGTTGTCATCGGAATGCAGAGCGTAGTATGTTCACGTGCAAAAGATGTAAATCTCAGTTTGGTCGTAGTAGCAGCTTGAAAAGACAGCTTGCAACGTATAAAGGTCTCCCTGCGCTGCCTGCCAAGCGTTATCTGCGAAGATTATCGAATACATGTGTGGGCTCATCTGTGAATGATGAAAGCTGTTCTTTACTCCCGCCAATATATCCATACAAATATTGTGATGGGACGTTCACATAGAAGTCATGAGAAATGTAGACGTGCTAGGAGCAACACATTTGAAATTTTGTAAAGGAAATAATACGGGAATCACTAATCTACAAGATTAAGATTATTCTGCATCTCCGTAGCTTAATGTAAATGGCTTTGATCTGAAGCAATATGCATTCAGGGGTCTTCTAAAAGACCATGATGTGCTGAATATGTCAAATATACCGCACAATGTTTGCTCGTTCCTGTCAAGTGTCAAACCAAATATTATAAACCAACCTATCGAAAAGGTAGAAAAATATGGTGGTGTAAAATATTATATATGAT
This sequence comes from Clitarchus hookeri, assembly GCA_002778355.1. NCBI lineage: Eukaryota > Metazoa > Arthropoda > Insecta > Phasmatodea > Phasmatidae > Clitarchus > Clitarchus hookeri. Next base: position 350,477 of record NQII01000215.1, read on the forward strand.
TTGACTGTAGCTATACGGAACAAGAGCCCCACGATGACGAAAATAATACTAAAGCCTTCAAGACATTGAATGTAAATATTAATTATGATGACGGAATAGAAAACACCATTGATAAAAGTGCACTAAAGAAAAGTAACGAGGAAGAAGAAATTATTATCAAATGTTCGTGTATGACCCTGACATCGCTAAATCATCTAAAACTGAGAACTAGTGGGCACAAACCACATAGAAAATAGGTGCATACTTATTTCCCTCTATTCCAATACAGAAAATTGCAACATAGCTTCGTCTTCGACCGGCATAATGGAGGTATAAATTACTGCAACCGCAGAAATTCACAAAGTTGTTAAACAGACATGTGCGGCACAGGTACTGCGTGAATGAGACAGTGAGTAGGCAAAAGTGTGGGATAAGCAGCGAGGAGTCAGCACTGCGTGGTAGTACAAGTCCTGCGTGGTGGAACAAGTGCTGCGTGGTAGTAAAAGAGCTTTAGTTCACATGTGCTTGAAGATGATGAAAAACACTGAGGATGTGCAATCGAGTATGTCCTGTACAACTACATGCAAACTTCAACGAGTGTTCAACAATTACATGGAAAACAATGCCGTTACTGTGGCAAGACCTTCAGTTAAAGTTGCAATGCACGTCGTAACGAACAGAGCGAATGTTCATAAAAACCAACCTCTAGAATACTAACATGTGATATGTGTGGTGTAGCATTTGGTAGAAGTTGTAATCTAAAGAGACACCCCGGTACATGTAAAGGTAACGCACATTTGCTTGGCACGAGGCAGTATGCATTGAACTTATTGTCGTGGCATTTGTCTTTGGCTATTTGTCTATGGCTAGCCTTTCTGCCAATTAACCACGTAAATAAGCGATGTTTCGAGCGCCCATAATGTTGCCCGGGTTTGCATCGTGTTCCAAAACAGTGTCCAAAAACGGAAATACGAGTCTTGCAGACATACATTATGGAAAGTGCGAGCCATACAGATCGTCATAAGTAGTGAACCACAAATACGCACCACTAACATATAAAGTGAAAAACGAAGATGTTACAACTAACCAGGACGTCGAGAACGAAAATGTGACCTTCAAGACTGCTGGCGATGATGTGAAATATGCATATTCTACTGATGACGATGTGCCGACATCTACAAAGCAAAAGTGTAAACGTGTTATTGAAGATAAGGGCTACTTGAAGTTGCGGCAGACGAAACGTATATTGGAACCCTTTACTCTAACCGAAAGGTATCTCGCAAGCTACTTATCAGGGAAGAACATACATGCAGACATGTATCATGAACCTTCTACGAAGAGTTACGTGAAGTCTAGCTGCTTATTTTCTGAATACCCCAATGACTTGGTTGATAGACTGCGGTTGTTGGTTCGATTGCAAATAAGAACGTCTTTCTGTCAGTGAAGAGCTAAATTTGATTATTGAGGAGCTCAGTGCTAGAGGCTTTATTGGATGGCATATTATGTTTATGTGCAAGGGTGACATAATAACAATACAGTACTTGTATGTGCCGATATGCTTTCTAGGTCGGTAATGTATATCATGCATGGAAAGGCAGGACGGTCATTGTGGTCTATGATTCTGTTTTGTTCACATCGATAGCTACGAGATACAGTCGCGGCCTCCAGGTCTTCTGTGTATAAAACAGCTATACCAGTTTTTTTAGTTAAGGATAAACTCTTCTCTTTATGTTTTGGTTCTTCTAAAGCCAGAGTACATACATAGTTGAAATGTGTGTGTTGCGATGTATTCTAACTCGTCATTACAATGCTAGTACATTTTATAATATTTCTATATTAATAAAAATTCATTGCTAGTTCGTATCATAAACTGCTTCCAGTTGTAATCCTATAAATTGTATATGTTCAACTAATTACAAGCATATCATATTTAAAACGAAATAAATTGTTATGCATGATACTCGTGCCCACCAGGACACTAGGCGAAATAAGACCAGAAGGAATATGAGTAAACCGAGGTGGAATAACATAGCATGAGACTCGTCCCCGCCCGACACCATGTGAAAGGAAACCACAAGGAATATGAGAAACCCAAGGTGGAAGGACAGGGAATGTGACTCGTTCCCCGCCAGGATGCCAGGTGAAAGTATACCAGAAGGAATATGAGAAAACCAAGGTAGCTGCAGACGATGGTGATGAGGGAACATCCAATATGGAGAGCTTGAAAAGCAAGAGAGATGAAAGGGTGAAAATAAAATATACCAGAAGGAATATGAGAAAACCCCCTCCCATGGGAAAGAACGGACAAGAGAGAGACAGGAAGAATGAGGGAGTATGAGAAAAAAGACAAGAGAGAAAAGAAATGAAACCAGAAGGAATATGAGAAAACCCCAAGGGATAGAGCATACCAGACAGAACGGACGTGGGTGAGAGAGAGACTGGAAAGAATGAAAGAAGTTGTATGATAGGTCAATTAACTCAAACATTCTTCAAACAAGATGGACGGTGCTGACATGGAATGACAGAGTTTGAATGTTAGGATGACCCTCAATCCTAATTTCCCAACATGTGCCATCGATACACTTTGTAGTGCCATACTATTTTCGGACTGAGTGACTCATAAAAGTTTTAGTACTGAGGGAATTTCGAGAAATTTTGGACGTTTTTGAGGGAAGAAAGAGAAATTCTGAGGGAAAAAAGGGAAATCCAAGATCGCTTGCATAGCTATGCGTCTCCGCAGCCAGTTTAACTTTACCTAGAACCTACCATTTCTAACTACTGGTTTATAGACCTTTGTTAATGATACTCAAATTATAGGTATCATAGGCAATGTGTCTCAATGCAATTCCGGTACTGTTATGCAACTAGTATTGAATTTATTTTCAAACAATGTGGATTTTGTGAAGAGTATGTTTAAATTTGGAAAAACCTCATATTAATGATTTGAAAAATGTTAAGGAAGAACACCTTACATACACTTAAGGTATTGTTATCTAAAAGGAAGTAAAATAACATTGAGTTCCAAACAGGCCTAGATCCAACTACAGCAATAAATCTTTATTAATATCAGAATTATGAACATAACCGTAGAAATAGGCATGGTTTATCCCAAAATCATTCATGTTCCAGCACTGTTTATGTAATTACTCTGTTCATAAACACTTATCGAACTATGAAAATCTTAGTGAACTTATAATTAATATATTGTATAATTTTTTAACTAACGGTAGTATAATCCTTTGTCGTGGACGAAATGCCACTGTTCTTTCTATTTTTAGTAGTAAGACTCACTCCCGGTCTGTTCTTTCCTCCTACATTGTATTCGTACATACCGGAATAACACTCCATATATCAAAGCGATTGTCAAAAAAATTATTATTTTGTAAACTTCCACGAACAGGCCATGCCTCAAGAACAAGTATAGCACGAGCAAATGGTGGTACGGTGAAGACTACATGCACTGAACATTCCCTAGTACATCCAAATTCGCTTGGCAATTTCGTTTATTACGCCAAGTTGGTGCTGTTCCCAAGCGGATAATGGTGAACTAAGTGATGTTCTACGTTATCAGTTATTCTATAGGACTCAATAATATAGGTGACTCTAGGTGCCTGCCCGAAATAAAGAGTTAGGAATTGAGTACCACTTGTGAAACGAACGCCTCAGATGTTCAAACATTGTATTTGCCAGATTTAGAAATTATTTTCACGTTGTAATGTTGCTTTACTCCCACCACGTTCACAGAATTCGTACTATAATTCAAAACAAAGTTTCTTCAGTACTTGTTGAGTGTGAAAAACACACACAACGTTCGGTATAAAGTCGTGATAGAACAAAACCTCGGATTCCTTAGGGAACTACATCACCATGCAAATATTGCTGAGAAATGCTTCAATTTATAATTGATCTGAAACTACTGCTGATGGAACTTAACATCATTTAATGCAGGTTCCATGTAAGGAAACTCACAAATACTCTTAATTATTTTGTGTTTCATGAAATCCTATGTAAAATTATTATAGACCCAGTACTGTCTCCGATGAATTATCAATATTTTTTTTTGATAATATCGTTTTTATTTAATGTTCAAGCCATAAATATCTTGCCTAAGTGAGGCACCCTCAGCTGCGTCTTCTGTAAGAAAGGCGATCAACAAATTAAAGGTTAAGTAATGGTTACATTATCCTCATCTAATGGCTTTTTGATGTTTTCAGTTACTGAAAATGACGAATAATACATATTATACACACACAAAATGCCCTTACACAAACACAAACAAAATATTTGCTGCCCTTCAGCGATCACCCTTTGCGATACATTTTTCAAAAGCGCACGACTTCCAGGCTGTAAGAAGTTTATTATTAATATTGTTGACATATTTTCCCACAGATCAAACTGCTGAATGTGTTCTATGAATGCCAGGTATATTGCAAACTATGTCATGGAGAAAATTATTTTACACTATAACAAGATATGGCTTATTCTACATACAATACATTTGCCACTTACTGAAGTGGCCCCAATTTTTAAAAGAAGTGGCTTTATCGCAATTATTATTCAATGGTCGCGAATTTTTGTGTACGAGAAATTTTCAACCGAGAAAAATATCTATATGTTCAATTGTTTTCGATTTATCATAAAATAAATCTATTCTCATCATAAACTGCATGTAGACATAATACCTTAACAATCAGCGCCTTGGTACATCTGCAACCGTACTGTATCGAGTGTTATGCGGATTATCTATCTAAAAGGTATAAAACATATTTGTTTTTAAATTGAAATACGAATTTTCCGATAATGGCGAGGAATAATGCATTGACGTAAGGTAGATAGTTTGTTAAAATAAACAAAATAAAAACACCTCAAAAAGTACTAAACATTGATGCAGTGTCGCCAAAATTAATAAGAAATATTGCAGCACCTTTGTTTCATCGAACTTTGGTTGAGTAGAGATGAGAGATTTGGGCGGCTATTAACAACGAGGTCTCGAGAGCCGATGAGGGTGAAAGGAGGTGAGAATGAAGCTGCGTCAGAATGCAAGACCGGAGGAAACGGGAGATACCCGAAAACTGATATTCAAAACCATTGCAAAAACATATTGGACATCTGCAGCGAACACCTGGAAAAGATCGATAATCGTTTGTTTGGAGACTCACAACTAAACCTATAAAATAGAGTAACTGTTACCATTTGTATTCAGTACAATTCCGGATATTGTTAGCGAACTGATTGAGTGATACAGTCGTTTAGATGGAAGTTTTTGCTCACCAAGAGAGTAAGACTTTCGCGCGACCTTATAACTAAAGAAATCTTTGTGTCTATTACTCGCCGTATCACTGTACTCAGGGAGAGCGATGAAGCGCCCATAGTTATAAAGGCCGAAGTCGATGATACTGCTGAGCCTACGAAGAAAAGGAAACATTATGACGTACAAACGGATCGGAATGAGGATCGGATGTGTATTTGGCACACAAGAAAAGTTATGGAAGAAAGCCCTGGAATTTAATACTCTGGCTCAATGGTAGCTACAATCGTGCACATCTCGTAATAATGATACTATGTATGGTGTATACAGGCATAATGATAAATGTTTCTCGGTGCTGATGAAATAGAGTTTCTACCAGGTGGGATAATCCAAGTAGGCGATTACAAGACACATAGATCACCCAGGCTTTACGAACATCTATGTTCGCAAGAAGCCGAGGGAGTTTACAGAAACCGAGAAAAGGACGAAGACCACGAAAAATCATCATTCTCGCAGACCTCTTCAGTGGCCTAGCAATTAAAAGTGGGAACGGTCTGAAGAAGATAGGCGGTGACAAGAACATCGACTGCGTGTTTTGGGACGACTCGAACGAACTGGTGGATAGACTACGACTACTGGTTGCTTCGCAAAAAGTTGGAAATTACTCACTTACCAAAAAGATTAAATCCATCGTCGAAGAACTGAAGAAGGGAGGTTACATTCGATGAGTCTCGGATCGGAATAGCCCACGAACTGCATCACAAGGTTATGATTTGTGGGATGAACGACCTGTTTCAAGCCGACCTCGTCGAGATAATACTGTATGCTAGGGTCAACAAGGGCTTCAAATACATGTTGGCAGTCATTAATGCCTATAGCAAATTCGCCTGGGCCAGGCCGGTCAAATCGAAGAATGTGCGTGATTTCACGGAGTCCACAGCGGATGTGTTGCGCTAAGGACGCTTCCCAACCAATTTTCAAACCGACTAGGGGAAGGAATTCTACAATGCAAAGTTCAAGTCCCTGATGAAAAGGTACAGCATATAAAACTATTAAACGTACGGCAATCTCAAAGTATCTATCGTCGAGAGGTTCAACATGACTCTGAAGGGCAATATATGGAAGCATTTCGTGGCGAATGGCAGCTACTGTCTAAAATCGTCTGCGAGTTTAATTCTACAATGCAATCGACCACTCGCATGAAGCCTTGAAGCCCGATGATTTCAAGGACGGCTCCCTGGTTCGGACTATGTATGCCGTCCCGAAAAAAAAGGACCCACGCAAGCTTAAAGCCAAAATCGGCGACCTGGACACACCTCCAAACAGAAAGGCGTCTTTGAGAAAGGGTTCATAACAAATTGGAGCTACGAACTGTTTCGTGTGCGAAGTATACGTAACTACGCTCCGAGGACCTAATATCTCGAAGATCTGAACAACGTACCCATCCATTGTGGTTTTTACTCTGAGGAAATACAGCCGACGAAGTTTCCAGATGTGTATTTGGGAAGAAAGGTGCTGAAACGACGCCAGGAAAGGGTGTACGTCAAGTTGTGGTGTTTCCCTGCCCACTACAATTCCTGGGTTGCTGAAGCGGACATCGAGAGGTGAACTCGCCATGGAAGAGGTCGGTGGATATAAAGACTTTTATTCAAGGACTTATGTGTTTACTCGAGTCATTTTAATAAATTTAAAAAAAAAATGTTGTTTTATTTATCTATTAAAAGATTGACCTTAAAAATTAAAAATATTATCCCTAAATACTTTATGCTTGGAGTTGCCAAAAATTGTTATGGGTAAAGCACAGTAACGGAAAATAGTTCCGTACACTACTACGTGGCAACAACAAATTCGTTAATGAAATGAAGACCCCCGAGATTCCCGCTCAAGCACAGACAAATATCCACGACGACCCCACCAGGGAACCTGTCCCTGTACGCTGTGGATGGAAGTCAAGTCGAAGCTGCCAAGGGCTACTGTACGAGACTGATGAAATGTATCGTTTAAAATAAAATGACGCACGTGGTATGGTGAATTCTGCTACGGAAAAATAGCGATTAATGCAATATTATTCAAATGATGTACTCAGCTTTCGTCAAAATTATTTTTTAGGGAAATCTGCTAGTGTAATATGCAGCTCTTGTAAGCATGCATGATCCAGTAAGTGTTCTTTCTTCCATTCTCAATTATTACTAAACGAATAAACGTTTTCCTGAAAAATATTTTTTAGAGTAGTGTGTTCCCTAAAATTATTTTTATGGTATTCTGAACACAAATTATAATTATAAAAGACTTTGTTCTGCAGTGATGCAAACATTTCATGTACCGTCATACAATAGACATATTTATGCAAAAACATATGTTACCTAACTTAAATTGTTTGAACTGTGTACCTTTAGTTTTACTAAGAAATCTCTTGATTTATATGAGTCTCGTGTTACGGGATTGGCCTGCGGAAATGAAATATATATACCTGAGAAAAGCAAATGCGTCACAGATACTGTGTGATATGTACGTGTCTGCTCACATATACGCGATCTGGCAAAGAGAGAGGAAAAATGGCATTAATATTAAAAACGGATGTAGTCACAGAAATTTAATTTCGCTGCTAGCTACCCAACTGCAACCTAATGTTTGGCGAATATTGTATGTATATCTTAAAACGAAGTTTATTGCACGCGCGCGTGTTTACAATATGGAACTCGCATCGCTGTGCGTGCAGAGCCATGAGCTTTTACACATATGTGTACGTGTGTGTGTGTGAGCGCGCATGTGCGTGTATTAAAAATTTTATTTTCCTGCACAAGCGTAATTTAATTTGTTTTGTAGAGACACGCACCTTGTGAAAACAGTTATTTGGCTTTACTAAAAAACGTTCCGCAAGCTCGGACAGTGCTGCGGCCGGATAGATAGCCCTTGGGCACATCTGCAGCTGACGATGTCGGCCTTTCCCTACCACCCCTCTTCAGGCTGCCTCGGGCCGGTGTCGCGTCAGTGACACCCAGATAGCTGCTGCGCACGGATGCCTGGGGTGCTCTTATGAAGTACGCTAAGGCTTGTCTACAACCGAAACGACATTATAGCATGGAATTCAATACCCGTAGCTCACGTCTGTACGTAACGTAGCGTTAAACTTTCTTATAATATATTTTTTATGCGCCAGCCAATCGGAGTGTCATGGAAATTATTGTTCCTCGCCTATAAGTATGATTTTTCTGTTTCCTGGGATAGCCTTTCCTGTCTATGAGATAGACGTTTTCAAAACGGTGACATTACTCTATAATATCAGCCGCAAAAACACTTCATTTTCCCGACACAGCTCGGGAAAAAAATTTAGATTTTACAGAGCAGATTTTTTCTTAAGCTGTGTTTTATGACACACTGTGATATTTATGACATTTTTATAGTTCGATTATGGAAATTTTAGCTAGAAACGAGATTTATTACATATTATCGTTGGCGAATTTTAATTTACCGCGAAATGTACATTCCTATCGCTCATCAGTAAGTGACTTCTGTTTTCTTCGGCGTGCTAATGCATGTTAAAAAAACCAAATTTCTTTAATTTATTTAAACACGCATCGCTTTAATACGAAAGTGATACGTGCGACCAAGGTCAGCTCATGCGCACTTGGCTCGAGGTAATTTACAGTGGGGTCCCCTTCCCCCGCTGTGCTCAAAGGACGTCGCCTGCCACACGCGCCTGTTCTGACGTATGTGTAAGTCTCGTGCGCCTGTTGGTGCGTGCGTGGTCACAAGGCTAGACGCCTTTATTATTTTTTTAATATAATTTTTTTTGTGAAGCAGTAAGAAAATTAAATTAAGTAAATATTAAAAAAAAAAGCTGAACTGATATTTTGAAAGAGAAAGTATTAAAATTCGAATATTTGAACATCATTCTTGCTAGAATGTACAGTCAACAATTTTTAAATAAAAAGTTGATTTTATAAGTTTAAAGCCTGATTGGGGTCTGGCCTACTGTACGTTTTATTTCGTAAAAAATATTAAGATCCGAGGAATTCAAAGTTTTTTAAAAATAGTCTTATACATCTTATCATATATGGGTCGACACTCCAGCAGGGGTCGTGGTAGTCGAGCGAGTAGAGGTTTGTACGCAAACACACGTTTCTTTCTAGGAAAATTAATAAAAATCCAAAGTGACAAGCCGAAACTGTTTAGGCTTTTTTATTAAAAAACTTTTTTTTATTATAATTATTTCTAGGATTACGGGTCGCTGGGATTGACCGCCGTGGGTTGGACTTGGCGAGAGGGGCGGTTAACAAGGCTGCCAACCGTGCCTGTGACGTCATCTAAGATGGCGGACGGCACCACAGCACCACAGACCCCAGCCCTTGTCCAAGAATGAAGATAACCTGTCTACTCACTAACGTCTGCATTGAACTAAAACATATCTCATTTTTATACAGGCTGTAATGGGAGTCGAATAAACTTTACTTCAGGATGAAACAACTTGCGCATTCTCTCATTTAAATAAGGCTACACTGCGTGAAGTGGCTTCTTTGTGATTTTGGAGAATCGAGATACTTCTATCAATATCATGTGGGTTACATAAACTCTGACATTTTAAGTTTAATATGTTATAAGGTGGCATATTTATTGTTAAGCTGTCACATATCAGATTAATGGCATCTCAAATGGTGCTCGTATTATTACAAAAAAAATGGCACTCTATAATAAATATAGTCTCGCTGTTTTTTGCCTTTTTTGTTGAAACATTATCATGAAGCTATTACGTAAACACGGACGCTACAAAGGTACCGACAAATACTTATATGAAAACAAACGTTACAGTAAAAGTTAATTAGCTGACAAGTGTGCATAGTGTGCAGAACTACTTCGTCGCAATTTATGATAATTTATATGATATATCTTTGCAAACACATTGTTGTGGCCATAACACAATATTACGTACAACACCTACGCCCTTATAATAAGCCAAATAGAAGTGAGAACAATTACGTTTGTCTAAGAACGATGCTCACGCTTTCTGGTATCGTCATTTCACTCAAACATTTGAATTAAAATTCCGTGTGTTGTGCAGGCGTTTAGTTAAACATAACAAACACACTTTTGAAAAGTCTAAATTCTCTAGATAAAACTAAATATACATGTTCTTATCGAGTCAATTGAGACTTACTCTATAATTAGTTGAATTTAACTTCTAATTTTTAACCCTAGTAGCCGTAAAATTTATAAATGGCGAAAAGTGTTTGTTATTTTCACGCAACAACATTTCGTTTGTTTTGCAGTAGGACAAACGAGTCATGTGTAGGTACAATAATATTTATAACATAGTGGTTGAATCGAGATATCTTAAACGTCCTTACGTTATAGTCGTTGTTTCTCTTGCACGCCACTGTCCATTTTTAGCAACTTCCATCGGGAAAATTAAATATTTTATTTCACTGATTTTAGTTTCTGTAACTGTTGCACTCATACTACACAGATTAGCATAGAGCCAAAAAAAAATCTTGAAACATCACAATTAAAACACAGAAACAGGCGAGAAATATTTTATTTAGAGACAAAAAAAATCGAATTCTTCATTCTTCGCCTATTATGAAGTCACGTTGTGAGAGCTTAGGAGGGAACATGCACATGACTTCACCTTGCCTCCTTCCACCATGGGTTGATAATAATACAGGCCATTGCTGATTTCGTCCCCTTTTATAATTATGCGAGTAATTTGTCACGCCTCTAAAAGACAATGCTGTCAACGAGATACCAAGCCCTACCTAGCTACCAATAGGTTTCTCACGGTATAAATAAGCATTTGTATGCACACTGTGTATCCTTACCCCATAAGTAAAGTTAACATTACTACATGCCTAATCACTTTATTCATGCATCAGTCATGTCGGACTGTGGAATTGTTATAAAAGTTAACATTTTAAAAAGTTTCTTCATCAAATACTAACAGGCTTAAAGAATACGGAAAGCAAAATAAATAATTCCAGTATTCACAAATGTTTAACTAAGGCTTCTAATTAAATGTTAAATCATAGAACTATTTTCCCTTCGTTATTATAAACTTAACTTGGCGCATGGCACTCACAGTCCCGTTAAAATAAATGCAGGTGAAGGCAGTGACATTTTTCAGAAGTTGATTAAAAAAGTGTCCAATTAGCTGTGAGCATCCCGTAACTATCTGTGCTGAGGTATACACCTTTTTAAGAATATGTATATTAAGGTGACATCGTAAGCATTTATTTCCAAAGAAGAGTAAGCTAAACCTATATTAGGGGTCTGTAAATCATAAATGCTACGTAAACAATTTTCGCATTAGAAAAACTGTATTTTATTAATGTTTCGTTCGTGTCACCACATCACATAATATTCACGTGTTTGTCATGGTGAATCTGAACAATTGGTTTAAGGGGACCTCTCTGGTGTAGTCAGACTACTTGCCTACAAACAAAGAGATACGAGTTCGATTCCCGGTGGGGTCACTCGGATTTTCGAAAGTGGGAAACGTTTTCGAAGTTGCCGCTGGCCGGCTGGCCCTTTTGGGGCTTTCCACTTTCCCCTACCCATTCGTTTACCACGTTGCTCCATCTTCAGTTCATTTCACACCCACCTGGCTGTTAAGCGTAAACCTTCAGCTCTCACTGAAAATTTTTTACTTTTTATTAAACTGTTTCTTATTTTACAGAAGCATCGCATGTTGTCGATCTATTTTGGCAATATCTTCTATCCCGAGACACAACCAAGCTTGCAGAGACTCAGTTCTTGTAAGACTGATATGCGACCCACCGTGAAGCTGCCCGGATGGTACCGCGTAAGCGCACAATAATTTCGAAAGCTAACGATATCAGAAAGTCAGGTGTGATTCCATAAGTTGTGCCGAGAACTGATGGTCATCAGCAGTCGTTTTTGTGAGGTGTTTTGTAGCGCCTTATGCGGGGGTAGAGTGATTACTGAAAGCACTCACTTCCCTGGAGTTCGCAGAGGTCACGCATCGCCTCTAAAAGCAGATATTGAAAAAGCTTGCTCTAAAAATCTACTTTTGTATTCATTCATGGCATGGTAGATTTAAATATGAAATATTCCTTTTTGAAATATCGCTGAGAAGCAATGAAAGATTAACTTGCAAATGAATATAGGTTGTATACTGCATTTCGTACGAATATCACGAAATGTTGACAATGTGGCCAACCTATACTCTATGTGAACAGCAAAAGCTCTCGTCTGCAAAGCTGATGTGTTGTTGCGGGATGTGTGTTATGTTTCCGGTATTGTTGATGACTGGAAGAAAATAGTACACAGAAGAGAGACTAATGTGCTTGCAACAAAAAAATTTACTTTTGAGACATTTCTTTAAACGTTTATGTTGTAGTAAAATTAATAGTGTTGTGACACAGATAATAATGTTAGCCTTTTTAAAATTATTACATTACTTTAATGCAAATATACTATTAAAGTGTTAATGGTGATAAAACTTCAAAGTGATGTTGCCGCAACCAAAAGATGAATTACGCTAAAAATAATAGGAAAAACGAAATATTTTGTGTTTCTGCGACATTAAAGAAACGTCCAAGCAACACAAATTTACATTGACTTGGCATTTTAAAGTAGCAAATAGTAGTGAACAGCGATAACGTCACAAAACGAAACCACTTTACACTTAAATTTGAATGCATAGTATGAGAACTAAAGGTTTCTTAGACCAGCTCTCAAACCTTGTAAAGCAGTTTACGTGGCTCAATTATGCATATATTCATAGAGCACAAGTATTTCCACATAACGAAAGAAAATTGTAGTTTGTCGTTATGCTGTACTGAATACCCACAATATGAAACACTGCCGGACATGTTAAGATAGATCAGTTGGTAGGGCGATCGCGAACTAAGAAACATAATTAATAAACTGCGGAAAATAAAACATACTTGAATATTTAAAAACTAAGAAGAAACAAAATAAAACTTTCCCAACGTCTCCTTTGCGGGAAATAATAATGTAAGCGGTAGTTTTAAAATGTGAGTGGACGAAATTAAATAATAAATAATGAATAGCAAAGATAACACAACGTCGTGGCAATTGTGATTGGCCTGCAATACCACGTAGTTTACAGTCACGTTTCACGTTTCACTCAAAAGTTTAAAATTGAGCAACTTTACCTTGTGGGGACGTACGCGTAGTTGCTTGAAAATATCGTGATAGGTGTCATGTAAACACGAATTGAAGGTGTCTAAACCTTCACTTCGTGTTTACTTACTTGCTGCTGACTTCAGTTTTTCTTTCTGTTACGTGTAAATTTTGCGTTCCATCCACGCAATAAAAAGCGGAAGTGTACAGTTATAGATACAAAACCACGTGACACTGACGTCGTATCTTGCTTCAATTAGTATTAAATAAAAGTAGTATTTATTTTGGAACTTAAATAAACATCATAGTTTTTATTACTGGTTAAGTCACACTAATTTTTTTGTATTTGTACAAGAAATTCTTTGGCAAATAGTTGCCAAAAATAATTTTCTAACACTACATACAAACAAATTAAAGTAAATTTCAGAAAACCTTAGCCTGCAAAGTTTAAACAAGCCGACCCCCCATGGCGCAGTTGGTTGGTGCACCAACGGTCTGGCGTGTGGGAGGCTCTGGCTTCGAATCCAGAGTAAGGCATTGGTGTTACTTTAAGTAAAATTATAAGTTTGTTTGTAAGCCGTCCCCTGATAAGCTTTGCGTCATATCTCAGTGGGACGATAATAGGTCCAATACAATTTAACAAGCCATTTTATGTTTTTCTAAAATAATTTTTTGAAAATATACAATATTGAAATTGCATGGTTACAAGAAGCTCTTTGGCAGCTTGTTTCCAAAGAAATGCATTTTTTTTTAACAAGTATAGGATTTTTATACTGTGCATATAATTACTTTAATCCTTAATTTCTATCAACGCTTCTTGAAGTACACTTGCCAGATCCTATGTTCAAAAAAGTGTCGTTTGAGAAACCAAACATTTTGAAGGGGGTTTTTTTTTCAAAGTGTTCAGTTAATCATATTTCCAACCACGAGGTTGATATTTTGCCGATGTATAACAAATTCGTTTTCGTCGGTAGCATGGCGGCGGTTTGTCAAGTTGGTCTCACTGAACTAGTCCGACTCGCCATTAAATCCAGACCCACACGACTGATTAGTGCGGGCCATCACTTAGTATCGGCCGGTTCGGCGGGGTCAAGAGGACTGCTGTCTGTCAGCGCTCGTGTTCAGCTGAAATCGAGTTAGCGGTCGCTGCGGAGCGCTCGTGAGTGCTAACGAGGGGCGACTGATGATTCTGAGTGGCAGTTGTCGCCGGCAAGGACAGGTGACAAGCCTGCGGTGGCGCTTCTGGATATTAGGTTGGCACGCCTCTTATCGCAGAACGCGCGTCGGGTAAACCCACTGCTACGTCTTCAGTAAGGCGCAATGGAAATTCATGTCATACTGATGTTACGCCATTAAAAACATTATAGTTGAGCTAACATACATAATTAAAATCAACAGAATAAAATTCAGAGCGTACATTTATCGCACTAAATCGCAAACAAACACACGCCTATTCAGAAATATCAAAATAATTGAATAACGTCTTCTTCATTATTGTTATTTGTTCGCTTAGTTATATTCGTTTTAGAACGCCAACTGAAAAAAATGTCTCGTCAAGAAAAAATTTGTTTGCTCTTTTTCGTACGATTCCTGTTATGGATTAATTGCTTATGTGTTAAAATTTACAAATATGAATATATACAAACGGATAGGTGATATTATTAAATACACATGTTGAATAAAATTCAAGCTGGAATAAATCAGATGTTTAAAAATAAGTATTTCAATAATTTCAGAAATAATCATCTTTAGTTCAGTGTCATCTAATAAATTTGTTACAAACAAAAACAAAAATGTAAAACTTAGTGTGGCTTATGTTGTATTATTGGGAATTTTACTTGCTCACTTTATACTATAACAAATATGCTATGTCCATAAATTATTTCTTTTAATAATATGAAGTAAATTTTTTTAATGAAATTGTGCCTTCCGCATATCGTACGAATATCTCTGCTACCTAAAATATATAACTTCTATTTGCTTTCTCAGTAGTCTCTTAAAGTAAATTTGATATATTTAAAAATTTTGCATGACTAAAAATTTGTAAAAATACCGTTATGTGTCTTCAGTATTCCACCGTCACTGCCTACATACCAAATTTATATTAAGGAACCTGTGAAATTGCTACTCAATTAACGGCAATAGGCCTACACGGGGTGGGCATCATAAAATATCATTGCAGATTTTGCCAACTTTAGACGTTCGCCAGACAACCATTGAAATTCGCGATCCGTGGATTCATAAGGTACCCTCCACACGCAGTTTCATCTAGTAGTTGACAACGCGACTTGCCATAAAATATCGCGCCTATTCAAACATAAAGCGTCGTGTATCGGTAATCCCTAGCCCAAACGAGGCGCGTAGATTATCGTTGTGCGGTTAGTAATAACATTCGGATTAGGTGTCCGTTCCTAAAGCTCATATCATGCAGGATTGTATGTTCTCATGGCGATGTTCGTCAACGACCCAACATTCAATTTCGACGTCATTTGCAAAATTATTGCTGTCCATTCGCTTGAAAGGGTCTTTTCAGCTGATGCTGGCCACGTTAATCCAAAATATCTTGACGATCACACTGCTCTTTTAAGTTCGTCTGGTTTTCCCAGAATCCTTGTTATAAATATACACCTGTGTAATATTCGATCGAGAAAATCCAAATCGATCGTGAATTTCTGAATTGTTACGACCCATCTCACGCGCTCCTAATATAAAGCCAAACTAAAAGTCGCTTAAAATATGAAACCTTCAATCCTCAAGGCGTAAGCTGCTCTATGAACTTACACAAATATGTTCCGCTTTACATACAAAGTTAACAGAATCAACATTTGATGCGCACGTGGGCGCTGTCAGTTTGCAAGGGCATGTATATCCCCAACTGTATATCACTTCGATGTAATTTAAGAACACAGATTGTAATAGCTGACTTCATGGTCTAATACTAGGCTTATGCCGTATCGTAACATTCAGTTAGTGAAAACTGATTCCCGCTGCAGTCTACTATGACATCACGAGTAAAATAACTTTTAATAAACATAATCTCGTTTATTTCCATTAGTTTAGTACAGTAATTTATTATCTTTTGGGTTTTGCCCGAAAGGACATACGCAGTCTTTCAACATGAGCCCGTAAAAGTTATTATGTACATTCGCGATGACAGATGCATCCACCTTTAGTCTAACGTGAATAATTATGCTAATAGTAACAATCTCATAACATCACATTTCTGGGGGAAGGGATCATCATGATATTTAAAAAATAAACCATTTTAGTGTGGGAGTTAATAAGTTACGTTAACATATTTACGTTTAATATAAGATGGGGTTAAATAATTCAATACGGCGCATATAAATATATTGTGATATAATCGAATTTTTAAACTACCAGTAATACATTTTATTTAAAATCTGTTTTAATATTATTTTTAAACTATTAAAATTTTAAAAATGATGGAATATTTTTATAAGTGACATACATACGTAAGTTACTGGTGTGCGAAAATCGTCTAGTTTTCAAAGAACTGAACCCTACCCAGAAAACATGTGCTATGTTATTAATACTTCTGAAACAAATAAATTTCAAATTTGTTTCTTAATTTTTTATATTTACTGTTTCAAATGGCACGTGTGTAGTCTTGCAAATGTTGCTCGGTGTAAAACGTAAACGTAAATAAAATTCGGCTGATTTATTTAATTGTTAATGTTAAATGATGTAATACTTACTAAATATTTATAATAGGTATTCAAGAAGAAAATCACAGTTGTGGAGTATACTGTTTGTCTCTAATGCAAACAACTTATATTACTGTCTCGGAACGACACGAATTTGAAATATATTTCGTCAAATTATTAGAAAAAACAATACCATGCGATATTTCTGTATGCTTTTGGAATTAATATCAAGCACATATGGAAAGCATGGATGGAGTGTGGAGATACGACGACGTGAAAAGAACTTTTAAGGTTTTGAAGATGCGTTTCATTTGGATACGGATCGTTTTATTGTGCATTTCATTTTGAACACCTATAAATTACTACTTTATAACGAAGTACAGTTTGTAACTCTAACAATCGCTGTTTTGTGACCACGTTGAATAAAATGTATTAATTAATCTACGAACACTTTCTTATCGCGTATTTTCTGTTTTTCTAATGTGCGTCGGCAGTGCACTCAGAATAGCCAACGTAATAAACTTTTGTCCGTTCGTGCATCAGCTGATACAGGATTTTGTAAATGTCACTTTGTTTGTTACTTATACTGACTGTCAGAATCTCACCAACTTATATGAAACAGACCATGCCTTGTGTTTGTATATAGCTAGGGGGTACGTGCATACGCGTTGGATCATACGCCTACCACATTCAAAGTTTGGGCCTCTTACGAGTAAAATTAGTCAGTATAACAAATATGCATATTTAATTTTCATTGACAGCCAACTTCATACTATCGAATTTCGTTACACTGCGCGCGCGCAACTTCAATTGCACACTAAAATTTTACTCTCAATGTGCCAAAAGAAGTATTACTTAATAAAATATACTTATAAAAATTAACCTCAAATACCTGAAAACACTTTCAAAATTTTAAGTAATATTAATTAATAAGATGTATATATTTACAATGAATACCTATTATAAATGAAACTTTGTTTCAATTTGCTTATTACATGAACTGATTTTCTGTCGGTTTTAAGTATAACCAAATGCTGTGTTGTGTACCTTGCGTTTGTATATAGCTAGACGATACGTGCATTTGCGTTGGGTCATACTCCTACCACGTTCACTGTCGAATTTCGTTACACTGTGCGAACGCAACTTCCGTTGCACACTAAATTTTTACCCTCAGCGCGTCATAAGGAGTATAACTTAAAAAAAATTCTTGCTCGCAAGAGAAAACTGCTAAGATGAACGAGTGCAACAACTAAGCGACTTGCGGAAATGTTTCGCGTATTTTTTTAAGTTAAATGGCAATAGTGTGGTTGAACTGAAATCGAAATTTGACTGGATCTCCATTGTCTAGAGTGGCTGCGAAACAGCACCGAAAAAACCACTGACATATATGGATTAGAAACTCAATGCAGTTCAAACACACCGTTGTCATTTAACTTCAAACATTTCATTTTTCTTCTCATTCAAATATTGTGTTTTATTATTTTTTTGTTGCTTTTTCGTAGTCACTGTAGTCAAAGGTAGTCTGTTAAATTTCGAATTCAGTTTCGCGTAGCTTGAACTTTAGGTACGGGGCAGCAGAGCCTTCGCTGTTGTCATCGACCGACGTCAGTGCCGGCCAGTCAATATCGACGATAATTTCACGCCCGCAAGCTTCTCTAAACACGGCAAATATTTGACTAACGTCCCAGCAGCCCCTTCTCCCTCTCCCCACGACCCACCCTCCTGAATGCACCTGTCGAGCTGCCGAGAGCGACCAAGTATACTCATGTAAGCAAATAACCAACCAAAGGGACGACAGGTCCAGTGTCAACCGCTGATCATCGCGCGCCCTCGGCAAGCCGCTCCTAAAGGCCGCCTGATGCCCCAGTGCCCAGCTCAAGCAGCACTTGAACTCAGTCCAGGCGGCAGCAAGACACGCTCAGGGCAAGACCCTGCCTCGCACACCAATTAAATTTCTTTGAAAAAGTGCTTGTTTACACTGAACAATATTTTATTCATTCAAAAATCTGTAGTAGCCCCCAAGAACCAGAAATATCACTTAAAAATTATTTTCTGAGCACAATATTTATTTGGTTGTTATATCATTAAGATTTATTTAGTCGATTTAGATATTTTACAAGCACGTTAAACAATAGGCAGTTAAGAGTTAATTGAGTACGTTTGAAATCAACGTTAGAAAAAATTCACTGCCACTACATGTATATACAGAAAGTAAAAAAAACTACTTGGATACGTTAAACCAAGAAAGAAACACACCTACATATGTATATCATACTTAAAATGTGTTTCCTATTGGAAACTTTCTCCTTATTTTGATGATGTTGGTATGCACTTCACGTACCCTCTTTGTGGTTTCCTTACATCACACTTTTAGCATTAAACAGTGAGAGGAAGTATGCTTCAAAACCAATGCGAGGATTGTACAGGTCGAGTAGAAAAGAATACTCCAAATTTAAAGATCTATAATATCAAAACCAAACAACCTACAACCTTGATTGACCAATCAAATGAACTGTGAAGCCATGAAGTTTGTTTTCCATACATTCATAAGTGTTCAATGTGACCACCATAAGCGGCCCGAACGCCATCTACGCGATAATGGAACTTGTTCCACGCTTTTGTCACGATGTCCGGTGTTACGGTTTGGATGGCATTCGTTACTCTCGTTTTGATGTGGTGAGGGGGAAGAGAGCTCGCATTCGACATGTCAATGTGAAGGGGACGGTCTGATGTTTCTTTGCCCAGAATAAAGTAGACGATACCTTCATGTCTTATCTGGTTTTTAGCGATGAAACGACGTTCCAAACCAATGGTAAGGTGAACCGGCACAACGTGCGGATATGGGGTCAGGAGCCTCCGCGTGAAACCACCGAACACGAGCGCACTTCCCCTAAGTGAACGTGTTTTATGATGTATCCAAAGACACTGTATTCGGCCCTTTCTTTTTTCACGAGCCCACTGTTACTGGAATCCCTTATTTGGACATGCTTATAGAGTGGTTGTTACTTCAGTTAGAAGAGGCGGCGGGGGACTTCATTTTCCAGCGGGATGGTGCGCAACCCCATTGGCAGCTAGCTGTTCGCGGATACCTGAACTAGACGTTGCCGCACTGCTGGATTGGTCGAGGAGCAGCTGGTGACCAGACTATTCATCACTGGCCCCCAAGAAGCCCGGATCTTACTTACCCCGTGCGATTTTTTCTATGGGGGTACATAAAGGATCAAGTGTTGCGTCCACCATTGCCGGCTAACATTGACGACCTCAAACGAGAATTACGGACGCCGCCCAAACCGTAACACCGGGCATGCGGACAAGAGTGTGGAACGAGTTTGATTATCACGTAGATGTCGTTCGGGCCGCTCGTGGTGGTCATATTGAACATTTATGAAGAAATAGTAAACACACTTCACAGTTCCACGGTTCATTTGATAGGTCAACCAAGGTTGTTGGTTGTTTGGTTTTGATATAAGAGACCTTCAAAGTTGGGGGATTCTTTTATACTCATCCTGTATTTTGTTGTGTAATGGTAAAGACCTGTTGTTCTTCCAGCGGTGCCTTGTGTTCCTTCTGGCGCTCGACTCCTGTCGTCGCGTCTGCCCGCAGCGCTTGACTGTTTGATTTGTTGCAGCGCAAAATGTGGAGGGACCACCTGCCTGAAATTTATGTGATAGGCTCTTGCATTTTTGCTAATTAAAAATGTGAATTATAGAGAGCTCTGATACCGGGTATAGAGTCTCGGGAGTAGGGAGTGTACAAGGAGGGGGCGCCAGGTAGTATTATTAGGTGTGTAGCTTGAGATCACCGTCGAACGCCTGCCCCCTCTACTAGTATTTTCTCCACCCACTAATAAGGAGAATGGTTCCCACCTATCTGTCTCCTGTAGCATTTTCTGATAATGCATGTAACAAATTTTAATTATTTCCTGTCGAAAGGGCTTTTACGGTGACTATACCGGGGTTTTACCTTTCTCTCCTAAGTATAGTAATTTAGCTATAAGTACAATAAGGGAGGTTTTCATGGCCAAATTGTGGCCATGTCAGCCCAATCCCTCGCGGCCGCAATGCATGTCTCCTTGCATAATTTCCTTTCCTTGTATGCGTATGGGTCTTAGCCCTGAGACGTAACAAACCCCCGTCCCTACCGCGGGCTCACACATAACACTTAGTTTTAGAGTAGAAAAAAATATAAAAAAATCGCTGCCGAACGAACCGAGCTGCTGTGGGATGAACATCGTGCTTGTGGCTGCTCTCTCTCCGTGATCTGCCCGCCCTTTGGGACCAGCGAAGGTGAGGACTTCTGCGAGTGCGGCGGGACTGCAACAGCTTGTGTGCGGCGACTATTCCGCAACTCGTCGCGTCCCCAGGTGGCGGATAGGGGATCCCCAGACCCTGGGGTGGCTGGTAACACTCGAATACCAGGCCACGGATCAACTGGCCGGTGCGAAATCACCGTCGTCGTGGACGTCGGGGACCTGGGTGTCTCAGTATGAGATAAGGAAGCGCACATCGTGCAGGAGGCAGCTCCACGATCAAGGCAAGGAGGGGGATCTCGAGGTGTCACGGGCGAAGTGTAGCAAAACTCACTGCTGGATTCTGCGGGTGGCCAACTCCGGATGCGCGAGGAATCGAATGGAATGCACCGGACCTTGGAAGCATCCTGGTGTCATCCTTCACTCCTGGGCCAGCGGATTCACCACCAGTACTGGTAGGTCATGGATGTCCCGCCCGAGCTTGGTGCTCACCAAGAGAAGATAGGGGGACTATTTGGGTTGAAGGGGAGTGGGTGGCTCCCCAGTCAAGTCTCCCCGCCTTCACCCACGGCGTGGAGACCCTGATGTCAGCGCGGAAGAGCGAAGGTGGAGTAGGTGCCATGGCTGAACTGCCCAGTTTTCCGACGCACTCAATGAAAAGCAGGGGGGCCCTGCATTCAATAGCTACTGTCAATATTGTTGTGCTGGCACGCCTGCACAGAAATATTGACAGCAGTTAAACCTCAAGGGTGCTTACGCCCACAGCCACGCCTCTTATCCTCTAGGTTTTCAACTCTACATTAAAGAGCACAGAATCCACACATACTGTCTTCTGTAGAATTTTCATTAATGCATGAATAAATTTTGAACTTATTTCCTGTTGGGAGGGTTTTTACGGTGTCTATACCGGGTTTCCCCTCCCCCTTATTTGCTATAGCTTCAGCTATAGGTACATTTAGGGAGGCAGTTCATGGCCCCAATTGCGGCCATGGCTGCTTTAATCCCTCTCCGCCGCGATGCACGCCCCCTTGCATGAACTAATTCTCTTATAGTCGTATGGGACCTAGTCCTGAGACGCAATTAATTCCCGTCCCTACCTTGGACGTACACTTAATACTTAGCGATAAGGTAAGTTAGAAAAAAATCGTTGCCGGGTGCCTGGGAGGCCGGTTGGGAGGAGGAAACTCTCGTAATCTCTGGAACTTAGGTAAGTGAAGATATTTGGGCGGCTCTTAACAGCGAGGTATTGAAAGCAGGCGAGGGTGATTGAGGTGAGTATGGAGTGGCACTTGAATGAAATGGTGCGGCAAACGGGAGATTCCCGAGAAAAACCGCCGACCAACGGCATTGTCCGGTACGATCCCCACATGGAAAATCTGGTTAGCCGGCAGAAGATTGAACCCGGTTTGCCTTGGTGGGAGGCAAGCAGGCTTACCGTTCAGCCACCGTGGCTCCCTCCGGGACTTGGGCTAGCAGATGAGGAGATGTTGCGGGAACTTCGATCTACGAAGCAAAAGTTAAGTTTAAGTTGGTACTCTGTTCATTTCTCACTGGTGAGGCGGGGCTTATAATATTATGTTGGAATAGCGTGGACTTGGCCTTCAGCAGTGGTGAGTCAGGACTTATTCTGCAGAATAGTGTGTGAGGTTTAGTCTCCAGTAGTGGTGCGTCAGGACTTAGTATATTTCTGCAGAGAAGAATGGACTTTGTTTTTGGCGGAAGCGCGTGGGGACTTCGTATTAGATCTACGGGGACAGTGGACTTAGGTTTTGGATGCCCGTTGTGGAACTCAGCCTTTAAATTGGCGAATGCGAGGTTTGGGTACTAAGAAGAAAGGATTTGGGACTTGGATTTAAAAACACAGTTGATGATCAAGGACGCCGCAAAATACTCAAGAGTATAAATGAGATTGTTTTGCATGACTGTGTGTTTGGTGTGGATATGCATGAGCACTACCTACACCCTGGGTATTCCGGTGGGGGCAATACCCTCAGGCTCATGCATATGTTTGTGTATGTATGAGTGTTGCTTGTGTGGCAAGTGAGCAATACCTTCACCCTATGGGTGTACCAGTGAGGACAATGCCCTCAGACTCAGATGTTTGTGGCTGGTGTGAAGGTTATTGCGTGTCAGAAAAGGAATACATTTTGAATTGTGGTTTGGATCCTTTTCTTCTAGAGACCAAATTCCTCGGCGATTGATTCAATAAGAATTGTTGTTGTTTTTAAAAAATTTATGATATGTGTCAATAATAAGTGGATTTTCTGGAAAATTACTGGATGTTATTAAAGTGGCTTTATTGGAATCCTAGAAAGTATTTTTTGAATTGATTGTCTTTTGAAACCAAATGGTTGTATATGTTAAACCAAAGTGTTTTTATAGTTTTGTAAATTGAAATAAAGGGTCAGAAGGAAAATAATATTGGATCAAAATTTAACTAATATAAAACTGGACCGTGTTTTGGACATTAGTGTGTACACCCACCCATTCTGTTCAGCAAGAGAAAGTAACCATCAATTACTGTATTTTGAAAGTTTTGTGATATATGCTTCCCTTTCCCGCCCTTTTCCTGGATAGCGGTAGGTAGGTGAAAGTTGGGAGGCAAGTTTTGGCGGTATTGAAAACCCGTCACAACAGAATTAAATCATACATGCTAGTGGTAGTTGAGCACAAAATCATTATTTGGACAGCCCTGTTCGAACCTATAAACAAATGCAATTTCTTGTAGTGTGTTTACTAAAGCCGCTGAGGGCAATCCGTGCAGTGTAAAGAATAAGTACACATCGCTTTAACGCATCAAAAGGAATAGGGAAGAAAAGTGGATAAACTACATTCGAAGAAAGAACAGTAAGCATGAAATTGCATAATAAAGGTAAGTGTTTCCAATAAATTGGCACCGTTGTCAGGAAACCACCTTATACTGTTTGTTATATAATAAATAAACTCAAAACAGAACATTACTGCGAAATTAACCACGATCAGGCCGGCCAAGTAAGCTGTCTGCCTGCGATGAAGGTTATGTTATTCGATATGTGAAGAAAATCCCGTGAATAATTACTAAGGAGTTGGCTATTTCACTCGCTCAGGACACACAATTGAATGTTACACCCCAAAAAGTCTAAAATAAAATTTAAAAATCTGGATTCTGCGGACGTATAACTAGAAGAAAAGCTTATATATATATATATATATATATATATATATATATATATATATANTTACCAAAATAAACAATGGGAATTTCGGGAAAAAAATTAATTTTCTCCTTTATGGAAATGATTGGTATCGATATGCCGGAGAAATATGAATGAAGCTTAATAAAACAGAGCATCACTCCAACTGTGAAATACGGAGGAAACTAGGTTATGGTTTGGTGTTGTGTTAATGATAATGGGGTGGGTCACGTTGATATTATCGATGGCGTAATGTAGAAGACGAAGGATTTAACGATGCTAAAGACCAATCTAATCTAATAGAAATTGCACACAAAATTGGGTAGGGTGACAGTTTGATGTTCCAAAAAGTTAACGATCCCAAAAAGAGAGCATATTATGTTCAACAGTGGATCATTGACCAAACATCCACTACCTTGAAACACTTATTCAAACACAGCATTACATACGATAGAGAACTGTGGTGTGAACTGAAGGAAAAAAATACGGAAACGCTAACCCTCCAAGAGAAGTGAATTAATTGCGTGCGTCCAAGAGGAGCGGGCACAACTGGACCTCGGTACTTGCCAGAAGTACATAAATACGATACCAAAATGCATTAAAGCCTCAATTGGAGCCAAGTGATATAAGACTAAGTATTAAAGTGGGCATTCAGGTTATTTGTGGATGTTTATTTTGGTTTTCTTCTGTGTGGCCAAATACTTTTCTTGTTGGAAAGAGGTTGCTTGTTAAGTTTATTTTAATTTATTGCTGGATATAATATATAATTTACACTGTTTACTCAAATGGAATGCACATTATGTGCTTATTAACTGTATAATGCACAATTGAAACAATGTGTTTTATTTTGGAAATATATGTGCTTTTATTATTGTTAAAGATTTCCTAAGAATTTTTATTACTCACTGTATTTTTAAGTGCTCAGAATGTATGGGTTTAATATACTTCGTAACGTGGAGAGAAAGTAATTTCATGTCTTAACATTGTGTTAATTGTTGCGCAAATATTTCTGAATGTGGAAAGAATTTAATTTGCTTTATTCGCTTAATGCATAAATGGGTAATAATTAGTAAATATCTAAAATATTAATTGTTCTAATAGTTTCACAGTTTTACTTGGATGGCGCATGAATAAAGTGATAAGGCTAATGGCAATGTTAAGTGAAAGTGGAAGAGTATGCAATGTGCTTACAAAAAAATCTTCAGGCTGGTTTTCAAACGTGCTCAGCCTGATTGCCATAAAAATTGTAAATACCATGATATAGTAAAAAGAATATATCAATCGGAGTGAATAAGAATTTGGTTAGGTGGAATAATATTATATATACATATATATTATTACATAATTTGTTGTGGCAACAACATAAGCTATTTCTAGTAGCGGCATTTACACTGAAGAGCCCAAAAAACTGGCATAGGCGTGCGTATGCAAATAACGGAGGTATGGAATCAATCAGAGTAACGCGATGTGGTCAGCAGCAAGATAGGATACTGCTGCAACAATGGCAGGTTATCAATATTTTAGTGAGTTTGAACGTGGTGTTATAGTCGGCGCACGAAAGATGGGACATAGCATCTCGGAGGTAGCGATAAAATTTGGATGTTCGCGTACGACCATTTCACAAGTGAACGTTGAATATCGGGAATCCGGTAAAACATTACATCTTCGACATCGCTGCGGCCGGAAAAAGATCGTGAAAGAATGGGACAAACGACGACTGACGAGAATCATTAAACGTGACAGACGTGAAACCCTTTTTCAAATTGGCGCAGATTGGATTTGTGGACTGCCCTACAGGATTCATGGTGTGAATTTCCTCCTGCATAACTTCTGACATTAGTCGAGTCCATGCCACGTCGTCTTGCGGCACTTCTGCGTGCTCGGGGGGCCCTACACGATATTAGGCAGGTGTAACAGTTGTTTTTGGCTCTTTAGTGTATTAGGTTGGCTTAAGGATAATCGAGTTGATAACATTCTTTTGAATTTACAAGTGAAGAGTGTGTTTATAGTTTCTGTTACAATACGTGTTTGTTAAACACCAATAAATATACAAATTATGGCATAAACAGTTCCAAAGTAATGATTAAAACAGAAAGTAAATAAGGCAATATATCCTGAAAATATTTTACCAAAATTCCGTGCAGATTTGTAATGTATTATTACCAAAATATATGTATTCCCCTTAACAGACACTGTAGTCAAGATGTTGGCCTCCGTAGTGGCTACAAGTGGATTACCGTGCGACGTATTTTGGGTTCGAGATCCGGGTAAAGCATGAGTATTCATTTGTTTACGGATGCATATGTCACCTTTTACGGGAATATGTCAATGAATATTGTATAATGTAAAATATGTCCGTCAATAGAAAACACATGCCAATATACGCAAGGGTTCCAGGTTAGATAATTGCATTTCTTTGTAATAAATTTTGTAATAAAATAAATTCTAATATACGTTCGGCTGCGGTGGTGAAGTGGATAGACTACTCGCCTCCCACGAAGGCAAACCGGGTTTGATTCCCGGCGAGGGCGCCCCCGGACTTTCGCGTGTGGAAATCGTGCCGGACGGTGCCACAGGTCGGCAGCCTTTCTCGGAGATCTCCAGTTTCCCCCGCCCTTACATTCCAGTACTGCTCCATACTGTCGCGAGCACAATGGAGCCTGCAGGTAGGTGCCTGAGCTGAAGGGGTGTGCGTGTTTTGAGAAACGTGGGGAAACAGAGCCGCCGCATCGAGAAACGAGGATGACGCTGTGTATATAAGGCACGCATGAGACTGGGAGAAAGTCTTAGCCTACTGAAGCCCGTGCCAGACGAGTAGAATGCACGAGCGCCTAGCGAGAGCCCTCGATCGAGTACCGTCTACATGTCTTCATAAAGAATACAGTGATAGGTGTTGAGTTCGTCGAGGGCGCGAGTTGGGGTTCACTAGTAGTTTGGTTGCAAACCCTTCTGCATTATTTTCAGTCAGTCAGAATTATTTCTGAGAAAGTTATTTGTGTACTGAACTTGGATTGACTTCCAAGAGGTCAGTGTAGAGCCTTTTATTGAGAATTAAAGTAAAAATGTGACCTCAGCCTTTTGAGTCTTTTATTTTTTCTGACTAGCCCTTCAACGCAGTGCTTTACCATAAATTGTACTGTCTTAGGTCGCATGAACTAAGACGGTAACATTGGCGGAGGCACATTACGTTTCCATCCTCTGCTTGCATGAAATATCTGTCAATTTTCCCTTTGCTTTAATTTGGCCTTGCTCTGTAAAACGCTTAATCGTGTGTTGCTAACGTTTGGAATTGTGGATATTAACGAATGCAGAGGAGTGATAAATATTACTAAAAGTGTCATCAATCACACGACACGTATCACCTTACAACACATTTTTTCATCAAGTGTAGTTATCAAGATCATATAGATAATATTTTGCAGATATGGCCAAGTTCAATAATTAAAGTATTGTGAATACTATATAATACTAACAGCTCACTTACACGGCCGCGTTTCTATAAGAATGTATGAGTTCTGATATAAGTAAACAGGTGTTAGCATCAGCAAAGAAATTATTTTAAACCGCAATGTTAGATCTATCAGAAGCTAGTCAAGAGATAGAACATAGAGAATTAGATACCACAACAATATTTAATTCTCTGATTTAAAAAGTAGATAAACTTATATACGAAAATCCCAATTTAATTTCGGAACTAGAAAGCAAATCCACACGTCTTACAGGAGGCTTAGTATCTCAAATTGTAGATAATTGTTTAATTCCCACCCAAGCTTATCATGAAGTTGAGCAAACATGCGATGATATAGACTGCTCTAGCATTCAATATGAAGAGATTTATATAGACTGTCAGCATAACAATATCAATAATTTGTAACCCCTTGTTTCTTACATTAATTTGAGTGCCGAAAGCTTACCACAAACCGAAATGACCGACCCACTACAACATAAATTAATTATTCAAAAATCAGAAAGGATTTCTACATTTTCAGGAGAATTTGGGCAGGATATTGATGCATTTTTTTTCACTTCATTGCAAATAGTGATATAAATAACTGGGATGAGGCATAAAGGTATAGACGTATAAAATTTCATCTAGCAGGAACAGTAAATAGAACGTACGAAAATACAGTACAGAACAGAGTAGGACAGCAAGTTACGTGGGTAGAAATAGCAAGTTAGTTACGAAATGCTTTCTCACCCATTGACGACTTGGAAAAATATAAGCAGCTTTTGTATACGAAAGAGAAAAAAATGGGAGAAAGTTGCTAATTGCATATTGAATATCTGTTGTACTTTAGGAGAAAGTACAATCCTCATTTATCGGAGGCCGAATTTAGAGCAATAATTTGAAAGTCTTTGTTGCTATCAATAGCAGATGAAATAATAGGTCTGCAGAATGATACGCTAGAAAATCCCATTAGTAATCTCAAACTGATTGAGTTAGGACTAAATAGGTATAATGAAGCTATCGCCACATGATCCACTAGTCATGAAACAGAAAGATAGCATAGAGAGATAACTTAATTGAAGGAGGAAATTACAAAATTTACACTAAATGCGCAACAGAATCAAGTAGTTCAGAAAAGCACACAAAAAAACGCATATAAGCATAAATATAACATTCAAAACCCACCAATCAGTACAGAAGTAATTACCCAACAAATATGAGTAATACTTGCAGTAGGTGCAAGGATGACAGATGAAATCAAAATACCACTCAACCAATAAAAATTGTTCAAAGAGAGTACACTACTTTTCAGAATTAAGGTTATTATAGGAAACAACAGAATTTAAAAAAATCAGATAATAGGACATATTTACGTTAACGAATTTGGTGAGGACATAGTCTATGAGTCAAAGATAATAAATACAGGGAATAATTCGTTCCGCCAGGGATCCAATGCTGCTTACGCAAACAGGAATGTCGGAGGAGGTTTTTCATAAAGGCAAAAAAAGTACAGAACGAGTGGGACAAACGCGTTATCCGGCGGAAAATAAAGTCGATAACGCGTACGTTAAAATATCCTATCATAATGGTAACAAGATGCAAAACTATCAGAAGGAAACAGAAAAAATTGAGGATGTGAATCAAGTTGCAGAAAAAAAATTCTAGGGCATATGGTAGGTGTTTTTCTACAGCACGAAATTTAGTAAAGTTTTATAAGTATGGAGAACAAGAAACAGAAAATAGTGTAAGATCGCAAATTCAATTAAATAGGCGCGAGCATGCAGGAAACAAGCGCATTCCAGCAGATATTACAAACCAACAGTTTCAAAATTGGAACCTTGCGCATCAAAGTAGAACAGTGAGCGAGCGAGAAAAATTAAAAACAAACCGGGCACGCGGAAATTGCGCACGCGGAAATAACCTTGTTGCGAAAGCAAACGAGCAGATTAAATGCAGCGTAGCGGAAGTGCAAAGAAGGAAAAAAACCAACGTTTATAGGTCTTGAAGTGAAGCTCAGCAAACATGCGCACTCTGCTTATACGCTGGCCACCACAGTAAACAGTGTGATCTGTTTCCATATAAGAGTTTAGAATTTCAAACAGATATTGCAGGAAGGTTCAAAAAAATTCAAAAACAAATTTGGCCCACAACAGTGTAAACTATTCGTCAACACGGAACCCAGGTCCCGTTGTCACTTGGTCGCACAACAAACACAAGGAAAAAAAAAAAACTGTTTGTTTTTCTGAACTTCATTTTAAACCCCAATATAAATTTCACTAGAAGCGCAAAAACCACGCTTTTTTTTTATTAAATGACATGTGTTCTAAATTTTATTGTGTTCATTGTTGTGGAATCCAGGAAGTAGTTGTTTCGGCAGTGTGTTCCATTTTTAAGACATAACATTTATTTATATTTATAACTTTCAAGCACCAACAGAACAATGAGTTTTGTTAGCAATGTAATGCATAAAATTATAAACAATGGCAGTTAATTTTTAAAATTTTTGGTGAATGGCAGGCATGGAATCTAAGAAGCACATGGAAACCCTTAAAACAAAAAAAAAAATCCAATATTTTTTTTTAACGTGTTTTCTATATTGCAGCACTACCGAAATAAAATTTGCTCATAAGTATAGGTTAGCCAACGACAATGATATCCTCATTTCCTCATCTGCTCTCAAGGCCCCGTTGTAAGCAGTCTTCCAAGCCCCTCCACTCCTTTCCACATATCCTCGTGTATAGGACATTGTTTTTTTTCCATTATTTAAATCAAGCGCAAAACATTTCGTTAAATATGAGAGTTAGAGAAATTGTAATTTAAGTGTAGATATACAACAAAATTTTCCTGTATGGCGGCAATATATCTACGTATATATAATCATTATAACATAATAACTTCGTAACACCATTTAAGCAGTTTTTAATTAACACATATGTGCGTTTTTATTGAAATGATTTGTTTTTATTTTACGCATGTGGCATTTTTTTACGGTTATGATTTTTAAACATTACATAAACTATCTGCTGCAGGTGTAAGAAAACTGTCATACATTAGGAGCTAAATTCAACGTACAAAATACTCAGAAAAAAGGTTTTCTTCATAACATTTTAGAAAAATTCAAAATTCTGCTGCTTTTAAATACTAGTGAAAAATACATTTTATTGTATTCGAGGTTGACATGATTTTTAATCAATTTTCTGCGGGTTTTTAGTTTTGTAGAATAATGAGAATCGAAGTATCGTTATTTTAAATTCACATATTCAAAATCAGGCCATAAGTAAGATTTTAGCAATAAATTGGTAATATACGCTTAGGCCCAAAGCACATCTGAAACAATAAACGACATAAAATTGAAGTTAGTTTTCCACTGCATGAAGGTACAGAACCAAATGAGGGTCACTTCTGCAAAATAATAAAAAAATCATAACGCAAGATATAAATCACCGCCTATACGGAATATCAGATCATGAGACAGGGGAATGGGGAAATACCTTTGTTCAAAACCAATATTAATCTAAGCAATTAAATAAAAAATTGTTTACAACAGTTACAACCATAATAAAAAAACTAATGTTATTGGCCTTAATTCATCAAAATAAAATACAATATTGTTAATATTTTGGCTTAACCTCATTTCATTAACGCAGTACATTCACAAAGAACCCCCACTCCCCGCCGAATGATGAAATCCTGCCGGACGATGCCGTTGGTCACCGGGTTTTCTCGGGGATCTCCAGATGCTCCCACCCTTTTATTCTGGCGCTGTTCCATACTCACCTCAATCACCCTCATCTGCTCTCAAGGCCTCCATGTTAAGAGTCGTCCAAATCTTTTCACCACTCCCCACCCCCTTCCGTAAAACAAAAAAAAAAAAAATTCCGGAGTGTTCCTACAACACGAATAAATAATAGGCATTACTCAAAGTTGCATTACTAGACAACTTACATTTTGCTTTTGTTAGCAGAAGGTAAATATTTCACGCACAGGAATTTGCAGTAACATTATATCATTTCAAGACAATATTATTCCAGGAAATTATTTCCAAATGTAGAGATTAAAAAAATCTTTTACAAACACACAACAATTTAATTTAAAAGGGGCAACCACCACAAATTACATATCTCTTTTGAATTTAAAAAAAATCTTAAGCGATTCTGATCCACACATCTCACCAATGCCTAAATGATGGAAAATAATGTTTTATTAAAAATACTACTATGCATTCTTAAACAATTCATTGTCTAAAACATGTTAGTATTCCTAGAATTTTGTATGTTATATTTTAATGGCTAAGGTGATGTGAAATGAATAAAGAGCTTAAACATTAAATAATTTGTAAAAGTGACTCTTACTGAATATTTTACATCTTCTGAAAATTTCTTAAAAATGAGGTATTAGACTTACGACACATGCAAGAAAAAAAAGTCTTATTATAACACGGATGGATAATGACACATAAGTTTGCTAATTGTAAGAGACAAAATAATAATATTTTAGATCTAAAAATAAGGGACGTAACGCCAAACCGTAATTAAAACTACACTTTTAATGTGTTACAACGTGTCAAACAGAAGAGGTGCAAACGATATGACGTTGTAAATGAAAGAGATGGAATAGAATGCACACAAGTATCCCGTTTCACGTAGGTTGAGATGCCGAAATAACTTAATCCCCTCATTAAAGCAATCAAATTGTCATCAACTACTCAGTATAATAAAAAAAATAAACTTCGAGATATTGTTATTTCAATAGCTACTACGATGATCAGGGTGTTGTATTTTATTTTCATCTGGCAAAAAGTATAAATTTATCTAATAACGCCATAACGACACAAATATTTGCAACCAATAAGTAAATCATCTTATTTACAATCATTATTAATCAAAACTTTATCTTTATTTTAACTATTTAAAAACCAGGTTTTAAGTTATTCGATTGCATGTAATTGCTTTGGAAAAATTTTGCGGTGCATGAATTTCCGAAAAAAATTAATCAAGAACTGAATTTGAAATACGTAATATATTTTGACACGATTTATTTTATACTACACATTTTAATTAACGAAATATTTGATACAAGGCATAGTTTCGAAATAAAAATGTGTTAACCAATTCGAATAATTGCGTAAAATAACACAAATTCAGTGCCTGTTGATCCATGATTTCATATACTTTTTTAATTTAGAAATCGATAAAAACTGAATTTAAAAAATACATTTTTATTTTATCTGAATTTTGTTTTCTTAAAGGTTATGAAATTTTATAAAAAAGAGGTTGTTTCTTATATATATAGATTTCAATATTAATTAGTTTTCGACTGTTTTTATTTTTTTATTTTTAGGTTATTGTTTTAATGATAACCATGCGATTTATGTATGATATAAATATTTTGTTATACATTTATAATAATTTTAATAACTATTCATTACTTTGTGGTGTATGTCCCTTATATTTTGCAAAATGTTGGCGATTTTTAAATCGAAAACTACAGAATGTATCCAATATTAATTACTGTATATGATAGTTACCAGAATTGAGGTATGTAGGTAGGTAGTTGGGCTTAACGTCTCGTCGACAGCAAGGTGATTAGAGACGGCAAGAGTTCAGATATCTTGTCACTAAATCTAGCCCAATTAAGTAATTTTAAGTAGTCCAAATGCTGTCCTAAATTTTATATTTTGGGAATTGGCGCGCTGCGATAACTTTTGTACCACTTAAGCAAAGCTTGTATATTCAGCGGGAGTTATTAGATGTCGCAGTAAAATGGTGACTCCAAAACGGTAAAAACGGCGCAAACACAAAATGACGCCGCTACCCCAACGCCAAGTTCCAAAAAACCGAACCGTCACCGACGGTGGCTACAGAAGAACTGCGTCTGAACTGGCTGACTGAGAAGTGTAACTGTATCGAGCCAAGCGTTCCGAGTGGGCGTTCGCAGGACCTCTACGATCGGTTGGGAGTCGGTCGCCGGCCGAAGGCGGGAAAGGAGCAATTCCCGGCGCGAACATGAAAAAGCCAGCAGAATAACAGCTTCGTGACAATTTTTTTTTCCGGCGTGCGTGAGCGAGAGGTAACTCTCGGTCTTCTACCTCCGTCGGCCATGTCGAACTTTCCTACTGCCTGCAGCCCTGTCACAAGTATCTGCACTCATCGATAAACCAAGCGTTTGGAGCAGGCGACTTCGGTAAAACAAACTCTTACGAGCGACAATCCAAAACATAATACGGAAATTAAAATTACATACATATGTATATATTTTAATATGTTATACATAAGTGGTTAATTTCAACCGGGTATAAAAATTAGAATGACTTTTTATTATACACAATTGAAATATTCAACCCAAACTAAATCAGTAGCACTCTCGCTCAAAGAGCGTAACATGTTACTTAAGTAAACGCTCTTGTAAATGTTTATGAAAGATTAACTGTTATTTAATTTTGAAGTGATGGTTATGTCACATTTTCTTCGAAAACGGTGATTAACACCTTTATCGCGAATATTCTCCAAATACGAAATATCCGCATTAACGCACGACTAAAAATTTTAATATACACTCAGAGCCATAAAAATTCCCGCACCTTGTAAAATCCTCTCGGGAAAAGTGAATATTTCTTATATATACTCACTGTTGGAAGACCCGCAAACAATTAATGATCGCGTGACGGCTCATGCATGTACGTTGTGTGAGAGTGCATCTCTCGCTATTTGTGGCGATATAAAACAAACCGTTCTCAGAGGACCGAATGTGATGTGACACACACGATACTTGCCAGCAGTGAAAAATGAGAAATATATGCGATGAGAAAAGGAATGAGACATCCGTTAGAACGAAATAGGGAGTTTGAAAGAGGTTCGATGTAATATGGCTGCGAGGTGTAGGGTGGGCAAAGATCAAAACTGTTGACTCATGTGTGTTGTGTGACCTACGTGTTAGGGACTGTAATTCTGGACCGAAGATTCATGTATGTTTTAAGCGTAAACGGTGGGTCCTACGCACGTACGACAAGAGGACCATATTTGTTATGTAACTGATACTGCTAAATAGGCTAGCATCAAACATTCCAAAAACCCGACGGTACAAAAGTTGCATTCAATAAGAGAGTGGCCACCCCTCTTATTTTCATTACCGTGGAAGGTTTTAGCACATGTTTGCTGTCGGTTAAGGATCCGAATAGCATAAAAAAATGTTCGGATTATTGTCATTTAACGTCACTTTTTTTTTCGATATTTCGGAAGATTACTGTTTTTTAATTTTATTTTCAAGGGTCATTCCTCCCTTAATATTTCATGAAGGTACAAAGTGTCCTATAAATTTCTTCTTTATTTTTCATAAGGAATCACCTCCCGGAGATTGTCAGTGATTTTTAGAGACACCTTGTATATATGAATACCTGTGTATAAGACATTTTGGTTCAGCGTAACATGCATTTTAAGGTACATGAATAATGTAATAAACTGTAATAGAATATTTTACTTGTAATTGCGAAAATTTCAAAACTGCAAATAAATATTTTTGGATAAATTATGTGTTGAATACTCGCCATTGCGTATCCATGAAGCAAGCTTGTTTGGACAGGATTATGCTGAGCATTCTATCTCTCTTCATATAAATCTTAAAAATATTTCCCCGGCAGTATTAATTATAGTATCTTTGTAAACTGATGTTTCAGATTATATAACATAATATAAGGTAATGATTAAATTTGTTATTAATATAAAAACTTCCTTATCTCGCCATATATAACATAATATCAATGTTTGAAACATATATTAATTGGCGACTTTAAAGATGTTAAAATACTCTAGGTAGTTATACGGTGTATGGATTTTCCTTTGTAGACTCACGCAAATAAATCATGACGTTCATAGACGAGGCAGTTCATTCACTACATTTTAAAAGAAAAATCATATATATACACCCTCTTTCTAGCAAGAGCGTGCCACGGCAAAATTTTCTATGTTTATTATCATTGGTCTACTACAGAAAATAACTCTGCATGCTTAAATGCAAATGGATGTTGTAGGCTATTTCTCGCCAGACCACTCTACTGGATATTTTCAGAAGTATTAATTTCCTCCCTTGAGGGCGTGTAAGAGAGAGCGAGAGCGGAAGGGATAGAGAGACAGCTCGCTTGAGCACTGGTGATGGCTCGATGTTGCCGTCATTGTTGACACTGGCAAGATGAATGTTTAAGAGGGGCGAAGCTCCGAAAGCAAAGAGGGGTAATACATGAATGGCACTCGAGAACGACGAGGGTACACCGCCCCAGTGTTAGAGATACAAGGCACTAAAACTGACGTAGTCATCGTAGCACAGCGTTGTGCTGAAGCTACTACGCTGTTTAAAATTACCATACATTCAATGAAATATTTTACGCGAGCGCTCTCTGTAATGACGAAAATCGAAGCGGAGATCGTAAAATACAAAAATTCAGAACGTATTTATTTAGTGTAGCTTCGGGTTATGGGAACGAACAATGCCGATTCCACACGAAGCGATCTTCGCCACTGTAACCATAAAATTATCGTTTCAGAGGCAGTTAGAATATCCACGCTACTCATACCTATTCTTTCAGACACAAAAAATAGTATCGGGTACCTTTAGTGTTAGCATTACTAAAAACACTCGAAAATTACTGGAAACTGAAAAAGTTAGGTATATCATGTTTCCGGAAATACGTATTGATACCTTACATAGCCAAAAGAGGTACGTAGGTAAGTAGTAAGAATCACGTATTTTAAAATTTTCTACTCGTGTTTAAATCTCATTCGATCAATAAAAACTTTTATCTTTTATCAATTCCTTCTTTATACTCAATAATTTAATATTTTTCTTTTACAGGAAATACAAAAAAAACTAACTATCAAATTTACGGAGTGGTTCCATGAATGCACGGAAATATCTGTGTAATTTACGGAAAATCCAGTAATGAAAAATTTACGTGTCCATAATTTTGCAGAGAGTTCTGGAGAATTTTCTAGCAGAACTTTTCCGTAAAAGGGAGGAAAAGTCTTTTTAATATTGTAGTAAGATACAAATACTGGTTGCTCAGAGAGAGAGAGAAGGGTGATATACAAGTGTGGATGTAATAGACGTTAACGTAAAGCAGACGCGTTTATAAAAGCGCACTTTCAGGTATAGTCAATTCATGGTTACTTCACAATGTTCTGAAGTCCTGCTTAAGTTATACTAACAGGACATTTCTCACCCACGCGCGAACAAAGTTTAACCGAGTATAGAAAGTTACCCAAAGGGACAACGCACCATATTCGTGCGCACTCTGTTTACTTACATTTTTCGTAGGAACTATTTCTTACTAGGCATTACCATAACACCTTATTTCTCCCTGTTTTAATACATATAAATTATAAATGATAAATTATAAATTATAATTAAAACAACAATAAAACTTAAATTTATCCTAATATAAAGCAATTTTATGTTAACACAAGTATAAAACACCTGTGATACATTGCATAATTTACGAAACAACCAAGCACGTCACACATGGAATGATTTTTCTACATTGTTTTGATCCGAATAGTGTAACGAAACCGTGAATAGATTAAACCAGATGTTCGTGACTTCGAATTCAGAGTCACCGGACGATGCCGTATAGTGGAAACCCACATGTTTAAATTCGGGAAAACCCGGATTCTATACCCTGCCCAGCAATACTGATTTGATTATTCCATGTTTTTTCGGTTTCCGATATTACTCTTGGCAAATTTCGGAACTGTTACTTAGTATATAAGTTGCTTATACTTAAGATGAGGTAGACCGATCTCGCTGGCTGGACACAAGCAGTCTTCGTGTCCCAACATTGGATTGCTTTTCAGCCTACACAACAAGCCAAACGCGTGGATTGGATTTGAAGTTAGAATACTGTTTAGTAAACAAGTAATTTGAGAGTTGCTTTTCAGCCTACACAACAAGCAAAACGCGTGGATTGGATTTGAAGTTAGAATACTGTTTAGTAAACAAGTAATTTGAGAGCTTTTTGTGCTTACTCTAACCAATTTGTAATGCAGTTTGATTAAATTAAATTTGGTAAAAAAATTTATTTAATATATTAGTGCTCGTCATTTGAAAATTAAAATATAAATAAAAAACATGTTAATCTTTGTTGAACTTGTGACTTTGACAGTTGTGTTGCTTTGGGGTAGGTAAATGTTTGGTTCATGCGCAGAAGTCTAATAATCGGTCTACCTCATCTTTAGTCTATGATCGGTTGCCTCAGTTGGTTACTCACTGGCCTCTCATCTGTGAGGTCCCGGTCCGATCCCAGGCCACGGTGGGCAGAAAATTTCCAGCCCGTGGGTTACCATGTGGGGAGAGCGGTGGACACTGCCGTGGTGTGGGTGTTTTCTCGGGGTTCTGCCGTTTCCTCCCCGTCTTCATTCCGCCGCGTCTTCACGTGCTTTCGCCTCGCCTGACATTCTTCGGACTAACCGCAGCGACAGGCATGTCCCTCGGGTATAGCACAGCAGACTCCGCTTAGCGCCAGCCCGTTCATACATAGGTGACTGCATCAGGTAGGAACCGCACGGGGATTTTTTTCTTAGTGCATGTCATGGCCGAGTCCCATTCACTCCTAATGTCTGTTGAGCGCTGGGTTTCTCCTATTATGACCCCGCTTTCAACGAGATGTTATAAATATAACATAAATTCAGATGCGGTCTGGCACTGCGAATCATGCCGGGTATTATTACGGAGCAATTAAATAATTATCTTTATCTTCGAACATTATTTTCCCATTTATGTGTATAAAACAAATTTAACCTGTTTGAATCATATGAAAATTGTTTTGCATATTTGAGTAGACTGTATTACTTAATTATAACGTCACTAAAAAAACATAATATTTAATTTATTATCATTAACATTTATATTTGATATCAGAATAAACCTACAATGCCATCTGTCAAAAAACTGTGATAGGTCATGAACATTTTCAAAATTCTGCATCCATCAACCTTGTTTTTCAATGTTCACGGAATCATTGTTTGATATACGTATTATGATTCATTAATAACTGCGGCGTGGTTTGCGTAAAATTATATTAATACGATATTCTTCATGACTCAATTTTCAAAGTTGAATTGTTACAAAATTTGGTTGTAAAGCGGAAAGTAAAACATTTAATTAATTATTATATAAATTTTCTTACTTGGTAGTATGACATATGTGGAGCATCAGGAACAACGCATTTTAAATGGCGACAAAGAGACTGGACTGCTGGAAGAATTCGGACCTACTCGGGGGTGTTTGGCACTCCTCAGCATTCCGGCAGATGGCAGGTCGTATACCTTCGCAGAGGGTGCCCAAGTATTTTCGTCGTCGATAGTCTGGATTACATTTCGGCTGCGAATAATAACGCCGACGGGAGCCGTTAGGTCAAAACGCCCTAAGCCACCGGCGAGAAATAATTCCCTTTTAAAAATTGTACTACTTGCTTGGGGAAACTCTTTTTGTAGTCTAGATTTCGGCCTCATATATATATATATATATATATAATTATTATTTGTTAATTCGCATCTCTGTAAGGTTCTATGTTGCGATATCAAATAACCGATTACTATTATCACTTCTTTGTTTATTTTATTTATGTTCACGTACTCTTAAGAATATTTCTAATCGTTCTCGCACTACTATGAAATAATACTGCATTTTGTTTAGGTTTGAGAATTTTTTTTTATCGTTTTTGTTATATAACGCATGCACTTACGTCATTCTTCTTCTTTATGTATTACTTAAATAAATACTTTAAATAGTTGCATATGAGTAAGTAAATAGTTGGTAAGTGACACACAGATCGCTTAAAAGGTTTGGAATATCAAATTGATATTCGCACTGCAGACCTGAGATCTCACTAAATATTCTTACTTTCTTGTCTGTGGCTTGGATTTGGTTAATGTTTTGATTTCCACGCCCAATTTCCTTACTAAAAAATTTTTTCCTGTATTTAACCTAAGCTGCCTCTGAAGTTGGTTCTTCGACTAGTAACATATGCATGGGGCTTCGGGAATATGGGTTCTGGATGTGATGTCAGGTACAGGTCAATAATATCTGATTAAGTTTGTGGGGACAAGTTTGATGGCAGCCATGTTGGATTGTACGATCTCAGTCTAGGGATACCTAAGCATTCAAAATCTCCCACAAAATCTTAATTTCGGAAAATTGTCAATTAAAACAGATTTTGCAAATTGTTCCAATAATAATTATGAAGTATTGCATCTAATGTTGGTCGCCCAATTACTCGTCTAACCTCGGTATCCTCTAGCGGGTTCAGCACTCCATCACCTCCAAAATGCAAGGACACGCCCTCTCGGTATTGTGATTAGCAGGCGACTGGCAACTGCCAATTAATCACTTGGTGAGTCGTATGCACTTCTCTGCCATTTTAAGTTCTAAACAGTCAGAAAACTTTGCTGTCCTCCAGGACGTTGAAACTTCCACTGAACGTTGATATGAGTCAATTTGTACCAATGTACGTACATTTTACTACCAGAAATGTAACCAAAAATTGTCTAAGGTCCTTAGTAGATGTCATGAAGTTATAAAGAAAATAGCAGGGAACTGAAAACATCAAGCCAATGTTTTAAACAAATTTAAAGTTACATTTTTGTTTTTACATGTTGTAAGTCCAATAAATTTTTTATTTATAAATATTATAAGGGATTTTCCTATTAAAATTGAAGCAAGTATTATAAAGAAGTGCTCCAAAGCAGAGGATTCATTCGTAGTGCAACAACTAAGTGTACGAAAATATAAAACCATACGACTTTTTTTAGCTCGAATCTAATTTTTAGCACATAAAGTCTATGTTTATTTTTATTTTAATAAAATAAGTCACGATAGAATGTCATTCTTTAGGTCTAGCAACCCACAAACTTCTTTACCTAACCTAAAATATATTTCCCGATTTTTCCAGAATTTCCACGGGAAATTTAAGTTTCCCGCCAGAATATTTCCCGATGGCAAATTTCCATTCTCGCACACCATTACTAACAACCAAATACTAAAATACCAAGTACGTCATCATTTTGTTGACTAATTCAGGTCATGTGACCTTTGAGTATACAAAAAATGCAATTCGAAAACGGCCTCACTTTTTGCGTGACCTATACTTTTCTCATTCGAATAAAAACGAATGTTTTAAAAACCTACCACATAGCGGATGATTTCAACGTTGCCACGGCAAATAACTTACATAAAGAACACAGCACTTTATTAATTTACACGTGATAGAAACTACCTTTTTAGTACACTCATGGAATGTTCACTTTTGCCCTTTTTGTGCCTTACTGTGGCTCTGATATAACGTTTCTTCGTTCAAAAAGATCGTATATTACGTGCGCATACTTCACTGTTTGCCTTATGACTTGGTAAGGAACGAGAAGAAATTATATTTGAACCGCTGTAATATTTCTGAGAAATAAATAAAAAAAACAGCATTATCGTAAAAGGAAACTAAGTTTTTCGACATCTTAAGGCTTTGGAACGACCGTCTAGCGTGTGTCACATTTGTTTACTAGACTACTTGCGCCGTTGGTTTAATTCCGCGACTGTGTTCATAGTACTCAAGCAAAGTCATGCCATTTCAAAAACCAAACACGTGTGATTATAACAAGAAAAACATTTCCACGCAATCCTTTTAAAAAATGGCCAGTGTAAGTTAACAGTCATACAAACAAAATGCCAAATAAAGTGTCTGCGAAATGCTTTTATATGTAGAGGCAATACTTGAGATTTTCGTTATTTACTAAAGATGCGTTCCCAATCTCATCTGTTTCACTAGGAAAGATTATTTTCAGCCCTGCCCAAAATTTCCCTGGCTCAAAATCTCTAATCCCGCCCAGCTATGTAAACACCAGCCTGTTATAGAATTATCAATCTACAGTTATAATGTCTATCAGTTACGTGTGACAAAAATATTCCTTTTGTTGTAAAACATAATGTGTTTTCAATGTGCTATTCTTGCCCACTTTTGAATAATTTCATGTGTTGGTGAACATTTATCAGGCCCGTAAGGTTTGGAAATATCTTGAAATAAACTATGTGGACGAAATATATATGTGTGTTTGTATATACGTATGATTTCAATATTATCTTATATGCCTTTTTTGAACTTTTTGTAATTTCATATGAATATGCTCTCAATGTTCGTGTTATATAATTTATGTTAATAATAGGCTTATACTAATGTAGGCCTAGTTTAAATAATCAAATTTTATACCCTCCTATACAGTATTAATTTCTGTAAAGTCTGTAACTACAAGATTCGCGATATTTTAGATCGAGAATCAAGAGTGGTATCGGTATCGAGATCGAAAATCGAAGAAAAGTAGAATCGTTACATCCCGTTCAAAAGCATATTTATGAATAACGGGAGATACCCTACACCGTGTTGAACACCGTTATCCACTAAAGAAGATTTTACCTTGCCGTAAATGTTTTCGAAATATCAACCTCCATACTAGAGGCGTGAGACCAATGCATTCCTGAACTCCGAAAATTTCTGCGAGTCGTAAACACAAGTGAGTTCAAAATAAATCCGTCGACTGCCGAATATAAATTATTGCCAAATATGCCTACAAATAAAGCTGCTTACTGCTTGAACTTCTCGACAAGCTAGTTCAATACAGCTGTTATTTTTTTGGACGTGTCAATAATCGTTTGAGATAAATGTATACACTGAAATGCCAAAAAAATCTTGTACATCTGCCTAATATCGTGTAGGGCCCCTGAGCACGCAGACGTGCCGCAAGACCACGTGGCATGGGGTTGACTAAAGTCTGAAGGTATGCAGGAGACAATTCACACCATGAATACTGCAGGGCAGTCCACAAATCCAATATGCGCCAATTTGAGAAAGGGTCGCACGTTTGTCAAGTTTAATGATTCTCGTCGGTCGTCGTTTGTCCCGTTCTTTCACGATCTTTTTCCGGTCGCAGCGATGTCGAAGATGTGATGTTTCACCGGATTCCCGATATTCACGGTACACTCGTGAAATGGTCGTACGCGAACATCCAAATGTTATCACTACCTCGGAGATGCTATGTCCCATCTCTCGTGCGCCGACTATAACACCACGTTCAAACTCACTTAAATCTTGATTACCTGACACTGTAGAAGCAGTAACCGGTCTAGTTTCCGACTGCATTGCGTTACTCTGATTGGTTCGATACCTCTGGTATTTGCATACGCACGCCTATACCAGTTTTTTTGGCTCTTCAGTGTATAAGTCGGCATGTCGGGCGTTTTACTCGTAGTGCTATGAAGTATCTTTGATTTTCCAGGGATATTACTTTTGGAACATCTGCAGACCATTACTACTATGTGAATGGCCCTGTACGTTCATCGTGTAAAAGAGTCACATTTTCAGTACTGTGAACATGAAATTTTTCTTCAATAGTAATGTAACGTTACTCTTAAAATAATGAGCATAAGGCATAACCTGGTTGTCCAGCAGCTAGTGATAGTCAACGGAGTTCAAATTCCTTGTCGAGTCAGATGAAGGACCCAGTTATTTGTGTAAAATATAACAAACCCAGAACAACAAACAACTACCTCAATTTTGAGCTGCACCTTGAATGTAGTCCTAATCGAAAGATTTCTAATGTACTATACGACAAAACATGACACGTCGTCATTCAAGTTAGGCAGATGACAAGTTTCCATAATAGATACCCCAATTTTTGAATCTCATCGCCCTGTGTAACTGGGAAACTTTCTCAGCATAGGTGAGTTAAGGACTGTTGTATGACACGTTGATCTATTATGTCCAAGGCAGAAGTGGTTTTAAAAGGCTCTGCTTTGACTTCAACCCCCAACTAGCGAATCTATATTTCTTCCCAAGCTGTGAAACACGCCAGCTGTCCCTTTCCGTCAGCATCGTTTTTCGGCCAAGATTTGATTAGAATTTCTTGTAGACTGAGAACGTTGCTACTGCTGCTGGACCCGTACGACCGTACGCTTCGATGCTCCTACAAAAGGAGCTAATTCGTTCATCCTACGGCGTTTTCCACCCTCAAATACGATTACTTCTTTTTTTTGCGAATAAATTAACATATAAATTGCGTCTCGTTTTCCACACGTAGGACGAGACATTCTCTGCAGTGAACCAACTCTTTGAAATCTACGAATATTAAAGCACAGCAGTCAGATACACTGAAGAGCAAAAGAAAAATTGGTATAGGCGTGCGTATGCAAATAACAGAGGTATGTAACCAATCAGAGTAACGCGATGAGGTCGGCAGCTAGATCGGTTACTGCTGCTACAATGTCAGGTTATCAAAATTGAAGTGAGTTTTAACGTGGTGTTATAGTCGGCGCACGAGAGATGGGACATAGCATCTCCGAGGTAGCGATAACATTTGGATGTTCACGTACGACCATTTCACGAGTGTACCGTGAATATCGGGAATCCGGTAAAACATTACATCTGCAACATCGCTGTTGCCGGAAAAAGATCGTGAAAGAACGGGACAAACGACGACCGACGAGAATCATTAAACGTGACAGACGTGCAACCCTTTCTCAAATTGGCGCAG
>NQII01000215.1:395056-507569 GCA_002778355.1 Clitarchus hookeri
AGGCAAGTGTACCAGTTTTTTTTTGGCCCTTCAGTTTATTTATATCTAGTTCTTCCTCGTAGAACGATACTTCTCGGAGGAAACAATTACTTCCATTTTTTAACATGTGAGATTAATTTTTGTGCTGGCAGATTGATAAAACTTAATAAATCGTTCAATTCTATTACTCTTTTTTAAATATTTGTTTAGTATCAAAAGCTGAGCATTCTGACAGT
The DNA here is from genome assembly GCA_002778355.1 of Clitarchus hookeri. NCBI lineage: Eukaryota > Metazoa > Arthropoda > Insecta > Phasmatodea > Phasmatidae > Clitarchus > Clitarchus hookeri. The sequence goes on from NQII01000215.1 coordinate 395,272, forward strand.
TTAGACAATTTCATCCCAACATACAGTAAAAATTACAGCATACTAAGTAATGTAGTACCATAAAATAATTTCCATCTATAGCAGCAGGTGAAAACAGATTTTTAAGAGTACACACAAACAAACATACACATGCAGGAAGATTATTTTACTTCCTTTACAACAGAAAACTAGCCATCTTTATCCGTCTTTTCCTTCCATTTTAGTGTACGACAAAGCCATATACATGTATATGTATACTTTACGTCAAAATTTCATTTTATTAAATTCGTTTAAGTGATTGGTGAGTGAAATAAGAATATATGCACAATTTAACAAAGAAATGAAATAATCAAATTACGAAAAAAGGTTTTAATACATAACACACATGCAGTTACTAATGTGATTATGTAACCAATTACCACCGGCGCTATATATTACGATGCACTTTCTGATTAAACACTTCTTAAAATAATTTTTACTTTCATCCGCATTAAACACTTTTGCGCCACTTTCTTCGTAGAACTGAGTTGAGCGTTTGTTCAGTTATCTTCGCCATAAATGTTTACAATTTTAGATCAAATAAAATAAGTTTCGTTATGTGCTTCGAAATGTTTCTTTGTAGAAAAACTTTCGAACGTGTGTTTCTGTGACCATTGAAAATATTTATATATACTATATAACCCACGTTAGTCACAGTGTAACATGTAACATAAATGGAACAACGTGTGCACAGCCAGTTACGGATCAGCCTTTGATAGCTTCGTTAGAAGTGCAGCGTGGGTTCAGCCATCATAACCACTCTAAGAGGAAATTGCGTTAATTTCCTTCTTCCTTCCGCTGTGTTAAACCTGAAAGAACTTTGCAAACAAGCTGAAGTTAGCAATTAACTCTCAACGCTCAGTAATAAATAAGTCTTTACAATTTCCGTACCAATGCTGGCTAGAAAAAGGAGAAATTACTTATTCTTCTTTTTAATTATAATCTAACAAGCACGTACGAAAATTATAGGAGAACAGTACCATAAATATTTGTACCATGAAAAGCGTACTGAGAATATGAGTAATATTATTTATCTGGCGCAAGCTTGATTTTACAAGCTTATATTTTGTGATATAAGTCTGGGTACGAGATTATATTAGTCTTTCTGAGAGCAAATAGAGTTGCAGAAACATAAATTCCAAACATTGGTTAGCAGTCATTAATACAGTTAGAGCTACTAAAACCACTTATGTAACACGTTATGTATGATTATTTACCGAATCGCGATAAAAAAATATAATTATATTTAATGTGTTCATATGTCATTCATAAAATATAAATAAGAGATATGTTGGGGAATATCTATACCCAATTAAAGTATAATCATAAGAAGTATTAACATGATAACATTTTTGTAACCGAATCTTAATTAAAATATAGATAATTAAGAGTTTATATCCTCAACATTGCCTGAAATTATTATGCTTACATATCGCAAGCTATATTACTATTCGTGGAAAATATTTATTTCTATGTACGAAATGTCTTTAAGTATTATGCGAGTTAGTAAAATATATTATGATGCAGGAGTCATAAGCGTGTCTTATAATGTATTTCTCATGGAATCCTTACAATTTTGTGGATCCTTCTACAGGCTTTTCTAGCCATAAATTCGAACTGTCAGAGCATGTAATCATTTCGATATTGCAGTGTTCAGTAATTTAGTTTTACTTATAAACTTATTACAACTGGTTTCATGATTGTTTTTCTGTCGAAAGCTAAATTAAAATCATTAAACACTTATAACTTCCCACTTTGGATAGTAAAAGGTAAACATTTTGTAATCATAATAAATTTTTTAAATGATGGATTTAATTAAGATTTGATTCAAACAAATAATATATTCTTACAAATATTATGTAGACACAAAATAGTTGTTTCGTCAACCCATAGGCACATTTAATTTGAAATTATTTCTGCTTCTATTTAGACTCTTTATTCAACAAAACATTTGTTAAGAATGTCTGCAAATTTGTTAGACTTTTTGCCAACAATATTTTGTTTTCAGGAATACTTCTGTACTTTGGTTGCTTCCCACTAACTGTTCTTTGTAAAAACGTTGGTGTGAGCCACCAAAAAAAAAGGACATTATTGTGTGTGTGTGTTCGCGCGCACCTTTAGTCTCGTCTATAGTTTTATACAGTGACTAATTTTGTTATTAATCGCCTTTACCAAATTCCTGGAAAGTATTACATTTTGCCTAACTTCATATTTGCATGAGTAATTTATTCGTTCTCTAAATATATTAGGTGGAAATAACTGTGGAAAAGTTTATCTAATACTAAAATTGAAATGTCAGCCATGGCGAAGATTCTATATTTATTTTATAAATTGGTTTATATATCGTTTATATATTATTTTCGTAACAAATTTACACAATATCGAATATATAATTCTATGTTAATTGGGGCAAATCATGTTTTAAATTTAAAAACAATAATTATATAATGAACTATTTTAATTAAGAATATATGATTCTATTTTTCAACCATTACTATGACCATAGACGCGCAAGAAGTCTGGATAGTTTTATGCAAAATTAATTCGTTAAATTTTTTCTGAACAACACTACAATTTGGCTAAAAATCCCCAATGATCAAACAAATTTTCAATTAATACTGTATTCTCCTAGATTAAAAAATGTACAAAATATGACATTAGAAGCATAAAGTTCCTTCGGGGGACAGGATTCATGGTTGAGGATTATTATTCGCCTGTCACCTTGGTTGTCGAGGCGGCCTGGGGTGGTCATGTTGTGATAGCACCAGACCACCACACTGTATATTCGTGAACTTGACCCATGATGTTGACATTAAACTTGAACATAAACCCAAACACTAAAAAAAAAATGCAAAAAATTTAAAATATATATAAATTGAGGAACATATAATTTTACCCTCGCACTCACCCCACAAAACCTCACCTGAGCCCCACCCTCTCGACATATCCATATCACTAAAAAAAACCGCAAATATTTGACACGTGGCATATATAGGAAACGTTAGAAGCGGCACTGTCACTAAATCTCCCCCCGCCAGTTTAAATCAGTGTAGGGACTTCCGGACGACACGTGTCGCCCATTAATGTATACCGAGGTCAAGCCGAGATGTAGTAGTGCGTGCTGGCCATTAAACGTGTCGCTGCAGCGCAGGCCTCCTCCGTCCCCCTAGCAAGTCCAGTGGAATTTGTAAACGCCGAGAAATGACGAGATAGTCGGGCGTATTTCCGCACGAAGTCAAGAACGCACCAGGGAAAACAGCTGACAAGCGTGTATGTGGTGCCACGAGCACTCCTCCCCCGTAACCAAACCCCAGGGCAACTGGGACATGCGCTGCGAAAGGAATGTTGACAGGGTAAGTTTCAGGGTGCAGGTCATCCATCCTTCCACTCACCAACAAGAACCATGGCACGTGTATGAAGTATGCTGTGGACTGCGCCTTCCTCCCACCTCCCTCTCCCCAACAAGGTAGACACGTGTAGGAAACGAGGGAGGGAGGCAAGAGAGGATATAAGCGAATTTACGAGAGAAGAGTGGCTCAGTTCGTTATCAGCACACAGAGAGATCAGTTGGTCAGTTTTGATCACCGCGCCGAAGGAGTCCGTCGGTCAGTCATATCGGGGCAGTCGGAAGCTGTGAAACCGCGCCGAGAGAGTAAGTCAGTGCAACAGTTACCAAGGTCGAGATATCGGAACCCGGCCACGTCCATCAGCCGCGTCAGTCAGTCGCAACATTAAGGGGTCAGCCATATCGGAACGCGAAACACGGTGGGCAGGGCAGAAGCAGTTAGACAGTTACCAGAGTTATGTCGAACGAGTAGTATCACCACGCCAGGACGCGTGTCAGTCAGTCAGTACCGCATCAGTCAGTCAGTTACCAGTCAGTCAGTTACAATAACGCAAAGAGAAGGCGGAGTCGAGTGGTGAGCTCTAACGAGGAGTGCCATGTCGAGCTAGTGGGATTAGTCCAGTGCAACCCCGCGCTGAGGGCCGCGGTGGGGGCCCGCCAAGAGCCACCTCTCCAGGACATGGTAGGGAAGTAAGCAGTCAGTTACTACACTATGCCGAGAACAGAGCAAGTGGTGAGCTTCAACGAGAACCTCCACGTCGAGAGGAAGCCAGCTGAGTGCAACACACCAACAACAGCCAGACAGAGGGCCTATAACCGGGCCATCCAGCTCACCAGATCTCATCAACAGCCGGAACGTATCCCGGCCCTTCAACTCACCAGACCTCAACTGCCGGAACAACTACCACACAACATGTGCAGATAAGTAACCACGTTGTCACTCAGGGACCTCTCCTGTCACCTAATGCCCCCACAGCATCAGAAGCGTGGCCAGAAAATTGTCCTCAGCCCTTCAGGACTTGAACTCGCAGGGCGTTAAAGTATGTATGTGTACTTCACACAACAGTGCCGGGAATGTGTGAATGAATTCCCGTTAAATAAACCGGTTCAAAACTAAGTCATGATGAAGTCATTGTTTGATACCCTCAACCTTAAAGGTACCTATAGTCTGTGCCAGCTAACCTTAGCTGTAGACCCTATGAACCATTCTGTACACCACAGGTGGGTAGTAGCATCATATTCTTTAAAAAATTCTAAAAAATCGAGGAACTATGACGTTAACCACACACCCATCCCACCGCCCTTCCAAGCCTAATCATAAAAAATCGAGAAAATAAAAAAATTTTTAAAATTAATTTAAAAAATCGAGGAACATAAAACGTTAACCTCAAAACTCACCATACGACCGTACCCTCTCACAATTACCCTCCATCCCTTCACACTCCCCAAACATTAAAAATTTTTAAAAAAATGTAAAAATTGAAAGACACTAATAAAAGTGTACGAACATATTACATCACTAATCCAGACACACATGCTAGTTTATGATGACCTTGACATTGACCCCAATGACCTTAAACTCTAAGCCTTGAGAAAAAATTGAAAAAAATCGACTAATATAATAAATGTTTAGGAACATATCACATCCATGACCCCAACTACCATGTTAAATGTTGGCGAACTTAACTTCAACCCCATTGCCCGCACCCCCCAATTCATAAAAATCGGAAAAAATTCTTAAAAATAGCGAAACTTATATTATTAGACATATCTTCCCTTGTTCACCCCTCCACCAGCAACCCATCGTCCACCCTCCATAAAATTAATCACTGGCATTATGTAACAAAAATTATCCTTTCACCTATACCAAGCAATCAATCGTATCTGCCCATTGGGTAATAAATTACGACTTTATCACATTTGTCCAGTATTTATCACTATTTATACATTTCTAATTATTTATTTTTAGCATCTACCAAACAGAGAACTCCCGTGTCGTACATTTCCAAACTCATGATCTGACAACGCATGTATTATTCGTCTTGACCAGACTGGTAAAGGCAAATTTGCTATAGGCATCGATGACTGCCACTACAAGCCAGCTGATACAGCGCATAGAAGAAGAACCGTGGCGTCGATTTTAGGGTGCAGGAACAATCAGTTGCGAGGTCAAGATGGATGGTCGGCATAGTGCAGTTAGATCGATAGAGCTTAGTAATGGCGACCAGCAGACCGCTGTCCTGAACCTTGGGAGGACATTATGGCAGACCGTGTGCTCACCACCCATGTGTGACATCTATCCAGCAATGGCTTCGTGAACCAGCAGCCATCTTGCAAAGACTTTGGTTATATAAGCAACGATAGCCGGCCCCATCGCCAGTTCTCAGACTCGCCAGCAAGCATGTCTTCCAGTCCGCATATGCGATGGTTGCAAGAAGTTTGCCGGTTTCGCAATTATCAGCCGCCACAGTGAGCTGAGTGCCGGCTCAAAGTCAATCAATGCAGCGGATCATAAAAAGAGGAAATTGACCTGCTTCCAGATCCTCGCCGAGTGGAACATGGCGACCGCTGCATTTTCGTGCCTAATTCGTGGTATGATAACGTATAAACATGCCAACGCTATGTAGAATATGTCATATGTTTTAAAGACGAGTGTAGTGAGATTAGCAGCTTGAATTATTTTGAAATGAGCTGTAGGAATATTCAATTCTGACTCAGGTGGAATATATTTTCACCGCAAGACACCTCCCAGCTTTTAGCATGCTCCCTATGTGAAGATGACGAGTGCTATGTTCACAGATGCAGTTCGCCCTGGCCGGAAGCGTTTTTACCATTTGATTCACAAGCAACATTCCTTGATGAAGTTTTTCACCTTGCACTCATTGGAATTGAAAAGCAAGTGCAGACATTGTCAGGGAAAAGGTATAAAAAGCATGGGCCTACCAATACCAGATAACAAAGTAGAGTCAACCGTGAACAATGACTTCATCAGGGAAACTTCATATAATAGATAATAATTGCACACTACCACAACGCTTATTAGTATTTATCTGTTATAGATAGATATATGCTACTGCGGAGTTATTTTAGGTATTCTTATTCTACACAATTCTTTACTACATGATATGGTTTCCATCTTTAATGGTTCAGACATCGTATTGCAAGAGAGCGCGCTGGCGGGAAACTTTTTTCCGACTTGATTCACTATTATCGTCACTGCTTGTTTCTGATGTTACTTTACGTAACAAAACATATACTAAAACCTGGCCAGAGAACCTAGCTATGAATGTAAAATACACGTAAATGGGATAAGTTGTTCCCGAGTGATAAGCGCACTAATAGACAGACTGACGTTGAGTTTTATAATATGTATAGAGTATAGAAGATTTACAGTAAGTAAAATTCAACTTTATTTAAAAAAAAAAAAACCTAAAAAATATTTTTGTAGTCCGCGCGAGCGGAGTCGCGGGCAAAACTAGTGTGTCATATTTCTGCACAATTACAGCAAGCTATGCCCACTTCGACAAGGATGAAGATTGCGTCCGGTCTGGTGTTACCAGTGTTAAATGAGAAACGAGTTATGGAATGGAAAGGACACAAGTTTCGAAGCACGACCTGGACACACATGGGAAACCAGAGCTGTGTGTAGGTGATCGTAATCTTGCTTGAAGCTGACCCATGGGCTCTCAGCCATGAAAGGTATCACATGGCGTCCCAGATTATCTTCAATGTACTGCTGTGAATTCAGCAACCCTCATATCATTACCAGTTGTGAATGACGATTATAACTATAGGCGTACAGATAATCACACCAGTAGTGGGGAACATAGTTACTGCAAAGTGATGCAGGGATAGTTGCAATCAATTGCGGGTCCCCACACTGTGGAATTGTGGTCACTGTGCTATTGTGATCACTGAGGCATTGTGGTAATCCATTGTCAACTAAAAGTGTGATCATTTGCTGAAAACAAAATGTTGCCAGTCCACGGCGTTAACAGTTTGCTCTCAGCTGATGCCAATGCAAAAAAAAATGCTTAAGTTTTGAAGTGTTAATAGCAGAACTCTTAAAGACCATCGGGATCGTCGATTTGCTTTGCTTGGTGTCTGGAAACGTTCGTTATATATGTACGGTGCTTTAGAGAAGGTGCAAGACGTCGCAGAATGGTGGAAAAGATAGTCTTTGCGTTGGCGTCTGTCAATAAAATAAACCTCCTCCGTTGTGGTCTGACGGGGTTCTCCAGACCCGGTCGGCCATGTATGAAAAACTTAAGATTTCTGTAACTCCATAAACAATTTGACTGAGATGTACGAACGGCCAAAATGTCGAGCAATTTAATGCGACATTTGCCGTATGCTTCGCAGTCCCGTTATACATACTCTCTCAAACTTCATAAGTTGTTTGTTCCACTGTATTTTAAGTCATCTATGTATGTCCATCGCTCAACAATCGCACCTGAAAGTTGCGTGTTTGTAATATTATATGCGCTCCTCGACGGGCAGTGCCTTCATACGGTGTATTTGCATACGCTATTGTACAAAAATGAAACAGTTCATTCTCTTTCATAAATAGGCCTTCTAAATAAGTTCATGGAAGCATTGTGGTTTATTTTACAGGGTAGTGAATATTTGTATGATAATGAAAGAAAATTCATATCTACATACAAGTTACTACAGCTACAAAATATGATTTAGAGCCATGTTTGCGTTTGCTTAAGTTGCTTTGGTAATGAGTATATGACGATGGGAAAACTGTTTTTACAAATATGAAACGTTGCTTTAGAAACGCAAATGTTTAAGTTTTACAAAACAAATTTTTAAAAAGTGGTTTTTATTATTTGAATATGTTTCCGGGTTATCGGGGGCCTGTATACAAAGGCGTGCAGTTCATATCTCATTTTTCTTCAAGATCCAAAATGCGATAACCCCTGAATAATCCACGCTTAGGCAAGTTGTTCTAACCAAATTCTATCAGTGGTTCTCAGCGCTTTAAATTATTGTACGATATACCTTTCATGCCAAACTCAACACCTGACAATAATAAGCAAAAAATCCAGTCAGAACACAGAAATTATGACAAACCGAAGTAAAGATTGTTTAACATTGAAAGCGTTAATGCGCTATTGCCCATATGACATAAAGAAAGAATTAAAAAAAAACAGTTTGTAGAATCTAGACTCACAACGTGCCACAAAGTTAGCCAGTAATTGTTTAGTGGTGTAGTAGAAGCATAAAGTCTTCGAATTATTTCTCGCACATGCATCCTAGAGAATTTATAGTATAAATTTAGAATTTATTAGCATTTAAGTCTTCCGCTTATATTGTTCTGCATTATTAAAGCAGTAAAAAAATAATGGTCGAAGAATAAACTTACAGCAAATTTTTACCGCAGCAGAATGCATTTTTAATTCCTCGTACCCTAGATGCCTTTTGCGTGTTATAGTCTTTTTGCTCTATAATTGGCCATGTGAGATTTTAATAACACTATACTTTCAAACCTATACGTGACTGTTCTTTGGCCTCTTCAAATTTTCTATCCAGAGCAAAGTCAGTGTGTGATATCCTGCTCTTAAATCTCCCAAGATGTTCAGTTTCATTTAAAAGATGAAAAAAAAAATTCCGTATGCAATTTATGTTATTACTATTTCTGCACTCTAATGATTACAAACATTTGTTTTTTTTTTGTCTGTCAGTTACCCCATTCAATATATTTTTCGATAGTAATACGTTTACTGTATTCCAGAAAAATGAGACCCCTTTCAATGCTCGCAGAATTTCTTTTCTTACCACCGGTCTGGGTTTAAACCCACCGAACGAAGTGCCGCTGTGATAGCGCACTGGACTCACGGCCACAAGAACCGGATTCGATTCCCGGTCCAGCTGAACTGATTTGGGGTTTCTTTGGTTTTTAGAAATCACTCAGGCGAATGACGGACATTCACTTAATTTCCGTCTTTTAATGCTCCCGCTGTCAAAGAGAAGTTAAGGGTCCCGCCTGCCTGCCTGATAGTTTTTCTCTTTTTTTTTTTGGCCGAGAAATGCGGGAGCTATAAGGGCTACACTGGTACGCGCTACTAAAGCGCCATCGCCGCTACGCGTAGGACTCTGGACTGTCGTGCAGTGTTCTCGCAGTGCTGCGTGTACCTATGGGACTTTCAGCAATGACGCTATCATTTTATTCATGAAAAGTCTGTAGTAAACCTCAATACAAGCTCCTATCCTTGTTTGACTCATGTCCGGATAGTATGTTTTAAGATACAGCAGTCTGAAAAAAAGCGTTTTTAACTATAAAGGAAGGCTCCAAAATAATATTTACAGCATGAGCTGTTACTTTAAAGTGCCATTTCGTCTGCGTCTGAGGTACCATGTCTTTTCGTAGGTAAACGTACGTTTAATATTTCTTCGAAAAAATCATGATTTCAAACATTTCCCTTCGTAACGCAGTTCTAGCGCCAGGCACGTGGAAAACTTAAACCGTATTTAATTCTAACTATATATATATATATACGTATATTTATATATATAAATATATATGTACCACAAATGCATAAGACGCTATGTCCAATTTCTTTAAAAATTCACTTCCTACCATAATCTTAACCCTCAATTTGAGCACCATCTTGAAGTATATAACACCATGCCCAGTGCTCTATATTAAAAAAATTTGCCTTCTTTAAAATCACACTATGTCACGTGTTTATATGCATGCGTCACTAGGTTGACATGGATTCAAATGCCTATGCAGTTGTTTTTCGTCTTAGATGTCCATCTGGACATTTTATTGTATTACTCTAGTGCAGGCGTTCTCAACCTGGGGGGCACCCCTCCCCCCCAGGGGGGAAGGGCGTAGGGGAATTTCCGGGGAGGCGCGGTAAGCTGTGGAAATAAGAATTTCAAAACAACTTAATCTAAACAGTATAAAATTTAGGTTTTCTGTTAGCTTTTCTAAATTTTTTCAAAATTTTAATATATGTAAATTTTTTACACGAGAAATTTCAATGGTTGAGTTGGCAATAGTGGCCACTGGCGCACAGTGAGGCGAAAAGTGTGGCTGTGTTGGCCGGCGTGCACCTGCCGCCTTTGAATTTATGCTGTGGTCGCAGACGGTTGAAGACGGGAACGATACTTGCAGGCCAATTACTTTAGTATAAAAGAGCTGAGAAGAAAGTTGTATTAGACCCGTAGCAAGCTGTAGCATTTTTTGTAAGCTACTAAGTACTTGGTGAAGTGTAGGAGGTTTTTCCACCTCTGCCTTACTGCGCGCCAGCGCGTGACCACCTAACATAACCTTCCACATAACGTAACCCCTAGTTGTCAACTGGCTGCAGACTAGGCTAGGTTATATTTTGTTAATCGTGGTTAATATAGTCTGTGTGAGAGGCAGTGTTCTGTGTAGTACCGTAGGCTAAATATGACAAAATCATTGACAAAGAAAAGACTGTAAAGTGATGACTATATTAAGTATGGATTTTCATACGTAGAGAAAAATGGAAGCCATTTACCTAAGTGCGTTATTTGTCACGTTGTTCTGAGTAACGTTGCAATGCGGCCAGGTCGTTTGGAACGTCATTTGACAACCAACCTCGCCACCCTGATAGACAAACCAGCTGAGTTTTTTGTAACCAAGAAAAGCTCATTGACACGGATGAAACTGGATTCAACTGGAAGTTTTTATATGGAAAATTAAAAGGCAATTGAAGCTTCTTTTAAGATCGCCTTGCTAATCGCAAAAGACAAGAAACCACATACTATTGGTGAGTTCTATATAAAACCATGTTTACTAACAGATTGTAGTACTGATCTTGGTGGAGAAAGTTGTAATAAGGTTGCAAAAATGTCTTTGTCAAATGACACAGTAAAACGCAGAATTTATGAAATGGCTGAAGATGTGGAAAATCAAGCAAAAAAAGGTGAATAAATCCGCGTTTTTTCATTGCAATGTGATGAAACAACTGACATTTCTAAGCACTCTCAGTTGTTATTTTACTGCAGGTTTGTAGACGGGAGACAGTTCATGGAGGAAATATTGTTTTCTCAAACTCTACAAAGTACAACAAAGGCTGTTGATGTATTTTCTGCCTTATGTGGCTTTTTGGCAGCAAATAATCTTCCTTGGGAGAACGTCATTGGTATATGTACTGATGGGGCCCAAGCTATGACAGGATGCCGATCTGGATTCATTGAACTGGCAAAACAAAAAACCCAAACATAATTGGTTCTCACTGCATCATTCACAGGCAGGCTCCGGCTTGTAAGACTCTGCCTGAATCACTTAATACTGCGTTGAACTTGGTAATCAAAAAAGTCAACTGTGTCAAATCTAGCGCTCTCAACACTAGACTTTTTGTGATTTTGTCCCAAGAGTTGAACAGCGACCAACAAACTCTTCTGTACCACACAAAGGTACGTTGGCTCTCTAAAGGTAACATGCTATCTAGGCTGTTCAATTTGAAATCCGAAGTTGAGGTCTTTTTGATGAGTTCCAGTAAAGGAGACCTAAACATCCAGTTTACAGAAGATAAATTTATTTTTTACTTAGCTTATTTGTCTGACTTCTTCGATTCACTCAATGTACTTAACTTGAAGTTACAAGGACAGAGAAATATTCTGAAGACATACGATGCAATTAAAGGTTTCTTGGAAAAAAATGATCTGTGCCAACGCCGTCTTCAGAGTTTAGAACCTAACTTTTCATTGTTTCCAAGGCTGAATGAACTTCTCGATGATACTCAAAGTGTTCAATTATATTTCAAAGATAATTTGAACGACTTCATTTTAACACATTTGGCTTCTTTGAAAATCGAAATAGGAGACTATTTCCCAGACATTTGTTCAGAAAACTGGCAGTTTAAATAAGTGAGAGACCCTTTCAAAGTTGAAGTGGACATACTTCCTGCTTTTATTAAGGAACAGACAATCTATCTAAAATGTGATTTTCAAGCAAAGGCTGAGTTCCCAAACATGACTGTTGAAAACTCTGGGTTGAGCTATTTGCCTGTGTACTCACAAGTGTGTTTGGAAGCTGCAAAGTTATTGGTGAAATTTTCATCAACCTATCTGTGTGAGGTAGGATTTTCTACACTAGCTGTTATAAAATATAAATATAGAGCACGATTAGATGTTCAAAATGATTTGAGATGTGCATTGTCACAGTTGCAACCGAAGATAAACAAACTTGTAAAAGGCAAACAGAGCCAGCCGTCTCATTAAATTTGTCGGGTAACAAATGATTAACATGCCAAACATATGTATAAATACAACTTATTAATAAATTAGTGAATACACTCTTTTAACACTATATATGTATTTAAATACAAAATAATACTTTCAAACAGTTTTTTTATGTACGTATAATTATAAAGCTAATGTTAAAATACTTGAATTTTTATGTTACCTATAGCAGCACTATAGGGATAAGTTCAAATTTGAGTTTTAACTATTGTAAAACAAAATAATTTCAATTAAAAGGGGGGGTGTGACCACATATATTAGTTAAAAAGGGACTATGGACTTTAAAATGTTGAGAACCCCTGCTCTAGTGGATGAATTAAAAAGTGCACAAAATAGTACTTTCAGTCAGCTATTGGTGTGTTGTGTTGAGTGCTTGCAGTTCGCATTCAATGCTATGTAGTTTTTCAATTTTTTAAGAAGAATCATACTCATTAATCAAGAACGGAAGTTTGAAGGGTAACTTTCTTCTGGATAACTGACACTGAGTATACCAGCTTGTTTCGACAAATTATGGTTATCTTCACACGAAAAATAACGATTAAATATCAGGTGTTATTTTCTAAACTTAGTGTTACTTGGTAACGAATAATACATTATTGGCGACGGATAAAATATTTATTTTAAAAATCTTCTAAAAATGTTTCTCAAAAAAATTTTTTTAAGGAAACCATTTACAGAAATTACATTTTCTAGTGGCATACCGTTTCAAGAAATATAAGGAAATTAAGACGAACTCATCGAACTTATCAAATGTCCGTTGCTAGTTGTTGGTGTTTTTAAAAGAAATTTCAATGTTGAGCGTACACTCAGTTTTGATTTTCATGAAAACCACCAAATTATTTTTCTAATGTTGAATTCTGTAGTGAAAATGTTCCACGTACTAATACGTTATTATAAACGGATGATATATAACTTTAATTAAAAGATTGGTACAAAAGTTCTTTAAGTGTAATGGGAGCAAACAACACTAAATTACAAACATACTGTCAGTTTTCAAAAACGCAATTTTGAATATAAAAGATAGTTGGGGAGAAAATATTACTTAAAAAAAAGGACATGGTTCCCTTTAACACCTTTTGCGGTGTAATGTTGCCTATGACAATATAATTAACTTCAAAATTCAGCGTAATTGGCAAGTATTTATGTGACGTATTACTAACCTACAGACCCAACTGAATATAAAATTAATACTGAGTTCTATTTTTCTTTTCAAAGAAACCTACCTACTGTTAAATTTTATCGTCGTAAGATGGGATCTCGGAACTTCAGAAGGCTTGAGATTTTTCGTTTAATAGGCCACGAGAGAAAAACTGGGGGCTGGTCACTGTGATCAACCAACCGGAAGGAAACTGTTTACGGGGGTCGTACGTTCCAAGTCGGGGTTTCCAACTCGCTGCTCTTCTTTAAACTCCAGACTTGTGACGGAGAGCCATATTGGATTCAGACACGAGTACTGCTGTTTACCGATCAAATATCCTATATCCAATGTGTACAGTTACACGAATATTTTCCATATTGCGCTGCGGATAGTAAATAGAAGGTGGGGGAAGCAGGAATTGGGGAGACTCAGTTTTCCCTCGCAGGAAGAAAAAATGTATTGTATACATACAGTTAACTCAACGAGTATGGCGTAGCATTTCAGTTGTTTTTACTGTACGTGAAATCCTCGTTGTTTTCAAGCCAACAGTAGAATCTTGATCTACGGATAGTCAGATGATCTGTCTAAAAATCCTACACATTTCCGGGGTCGGATAAGGACAGTTAGAGAAAGGCAGTCTGAAAGCTAAATCTAACCTCAATCTGGATTGCAAAGAAACGGGACTGAGAACAATGAATCATGTAGAAATCGACCTCGGAACCCGCTGCACGCGTAGACTGGCTTGCAGCCGACTTTGTTGAAATAAGATCTAATACAGCTAATAACAGCACGTAATCATGTGTGTTTCTCAGTATAACTAGTGTGTATGGCGCTGGATCACGTACTGATAAAAAAACTTGGTCGTTTCAGACCTACAAATATGAGAAGCAGTATTTAAAAATGGATTCGTTAACCAGTTGGTTTCGATCCACGTCGTTTCCAAGAACCAGTGAAATATTAAATGTGTATAACTAACCGTGTGATCTAAATTACTAATGAAAATTTGTTGCGCAAGTGAACATCCACATACTACACTGTAGCTAAAGCTAAAGTTAATAATAAGTATGTTTCCTCTCTTTCTTCAAGACCAATTAGGTATAATTTATCCCTTTCATGTGGTCAATTTACAGTAATGCAGTAACTTAGATTTCTGGCATGCAGAAAAGTAATTGCAAAATGTTTATGCGTAAAAAGCTAGCACAATCTTGGAAGTATACTTGTAGGAAATTTTATTAAACCGTATTATGAATGCCGTAAATTGCTTAGATCGAGAAGCGGATTTGTGGGCATTTTTGAAATCTGTAAATATATAAGGTATCGTTTATACAAACAGATACTAGCTTTTATGAGTAAAATCTTGGTTTACGTCATGTTACTGCGATAACAAGGCGAATACATACGTAAATAAGGTATCTTCATACTATAGAATGTGGCATGGACATCGAACACACATGTCTATTTATTACATGCATTCAGCTTATCGCATACAATTTACAATCAAAGCTTTGCAGATATACCATCGAGTATCAGTCATGTTTCATAAAATATGTTACTCTTACTATCCACCTCTACCGCACACTAGAAAGGCTCATTCCCTTATATGCATACACACCATGTGGCCTGAAAACATGATTGTAGGCGTACTATCGGACACACTGTGTGCCAAAAACCATTTACGAACACCATAATACCAACTAGCGAAATTTTCGTCAATATTCATGTTGCCTTTACCAGTTAGTAAGCCTGCATTCAATGTCTCACAACAGGGACTTGCAGTGAGAAAACGTTCAGTTTACTACAATAATTTTTGTTTAGTGCAACCAAATGATTTTTTTGTATGGGGGCAATGACATGTTGAGTTGTTGATACCAAATTATGTTACATTTAGTTGCCTAACATTTTATGACTTGGTTGGTGCAACTAAAAACTTGGTTGACACTACGAACATTAAAATGTTCTTATTATATTTAAATGAAGTATACGTCGGACGTATATTTGAACCCAGATCAATTGCGACCGATCGCTACGCCCTAGCAACATCAGGTAAGAAGACTAGTCATGAAATGGGGATTTTTTTTACTACATACAATTCAAATAATTGACCACGTACGTAAAAAATATTTCAAGTTTTACAGCTTTACTTTTTATTTTCCTGTTAAACTTCTTCTATCAGGATAATTACCATTATTAAACTTCAGTTAATGCATTAAGAAACACTGATATTTTTACCCAAACTGTCACAAAAATTACACATTATCTCCGGAGTTGTATTTTCGAACGAAGGCGATGAAATGTGTGGCCAAGCAAATATACACAATTGATTCAACTAAATATTTTGTTGATAATATATATTTTTTGGCCCAACACAGAGGTCTTGTTTGTTCAAAAGTGTATTTGGTTAGATGAATAAAGTTAATAAAATCAATTTTGTTGCTTATTTGTTGGCTGGAACAGACACATCTCTCAGTGCGAAAAAGCTAGACCAAGCAACCTTCTTTCTTTTTTGTGTAGAAATGTGTCGGGTAGTGTACTGGAGAGATTTGGGCGGCTCTTAACATCGAGGTCTTGAGATCCGACAAGGTTGAAGTGACATAAGTATGGAACATCACCGGAATGCAACGGCGCGGGGGAAACGGAACATCCCCGAGATACCCGCCGATCAGTGGCATCGACCGGCATGATTCCCACGTGCAAAAATCCGGGAGTGACCTCGTCGGAATCGAACCCGGTTCAACTTGGTGGCAGGCGAGTGGTCTCACTAGTACGACAACGAGGGTCTCTGAAGATATTTACGAAAGATTAGGGAGTTTTGTTCGCTTGCACAGTTCTAGACATCCTCCTCTCGCCTTTCTCATCGGGTGATGTTTTTTCACGTAACTGTTGCTTACTGGATATTTTATGTACTTCGCACCGTTCTCCATACACCATTGACGCTGTGATACGTGAAAATATCGTGGGAAATGCCCTTCCAGCTAGATCTCTTCTAGCACGTCTTGCAAGTACTCATTGTCACGTCTTAAGTCGGTTAAATCATTAACGTGGTCATTTACACTGTGGTTTGTAAACTGAACTGTCAGTAGGAAGATTGTCCTCCTTCGTTAAAACACATAACTGTAATCAAGTTGCATTCAACATGGTGGATCGAACCGTTCTTGAGCTCAGAAAAACTGTACGTACTAAAGCAGCCTCACTTTGTACCAGCGACCATCCCAATATATTTCATTTCGTCGCATCGACCTTAAAATCCAGTATCACACCATCCATCACCAATTGTATCCTTTAAGGAGGGAAAATCCCTTCCCAGCCCACCACCGACGATACTTATGACCTATGTCACTAAGGGTCAATTTCTGACTACGAGACTGCGGGACTGAATATCGGATAATCCGTTGGTGTGTGCGTAATTAGTAGGGCTTCCAATCCCGCAGCCTGAATTCAATCTCGGTATTTGCCGGACTACGAATTTTCAATCCCGCGGGATCTCGGTATTTGCGGGATCGCGCATATTGAAAGTATTCACATTTATATAAGGCAAATAAAACAATGAATTAATCAACTAACTCCACATTTATTTAAGTATTACTACAAGTATAAGATCAATCAAATTACACCGTTTTTTCTTCACAAAAAACCGTAACAAATACTGAATAAAAAACTATCTTCTTCAAAAAATACACAAACAAAATTTAAAAAATCAACCAAAAAAAAAAAAAACACATTTTCAACTGAAAATTGATATAGGTTACTTTAATTATTAAATTTGTCAGCTTCCAATTGAAAATGTTTGCGAAGGAAACACAACATATCTAAACTGTCGTCTGCCAAACTACTGCGTATTTAAGAGGCAATGTAGCCAGCAGCAGAAAATGCCCTCTCGGCTTCCACACTTGTCGGCTGTATTCCTTTTAAGGCTTCATATGTAAATGTAAGATATTTTCCCATTGACCCCCCAGATTCATAGAGAGTCATTTCTTTTTTTATAATGGACTCAAGTGTATTAGCTCGAGATGGTGACGGGAAAAGTACATTACATGCTGACGATATAGTTAACTCTAACTCCTGTTGCAATGTAAGATCAAGATTTGAACCCGATGACGGAATTACTTGATCAGCCTCTTCGTCATCATTGCTCTCAGATGAATTTAAAAGGCTGAAGTTCATTCTCGTTACAAAATCTTTAATTTCTTTTCGAAGTAAACTTTTCGGTAGAAGATGAAAAGTTTCATCGTCACACGACGCGTGGTAACTACGAGGATTTTGGAGATAAATCAGTAGTGCAGTCACATTTCTACGTCGTTGTAAAATACGTCGGCGCAAAGACAAAGCTAATTCTGAAGCTAACGTTGAATGATTATCTTCTAGTTCCGTTCCTTTGCCAGTGCGCCACCCACCGGCCGCCAGTCACCGAGCGATCGCGCTCGCGAGAGGTCGCATGCACGCTTTTTTTCAGTCCCGCAAATCCCGCGGATCCCGCGCTCGTAATCCCGCATCACGCGAGATTACGAGCGCGGGATCCCGCAATACCGAGATCTCGGTATTCCGGGATTGGAAGCCCTAGTCATTAGTGTGAGTTTGGTTTGGTTAAGGAAATGTTGTTTCACGATAGGTCGTATAAAAATTAATACGGGACCTTTAGTTCAGATTGAAATCAATCAATCCACCCTCTCGTGAACACTCTCCCACGACAACTCACTCTTACGGAAAGCACAGTTCTTGGGAATATTATTATATCTATGCATACGTATTCTATTATTACGCCACAAGGGAAATAACATGTTCAATGTATGAATTTACAAAAATATGTTGAGTGTTTATTGCCTCTGAAATAGTTAATCTGCATAACAGCAGGTCCAGAAACTATCTAATCATAAACTGTTGTCCATTAACGGTTAATTCCATTTTTTCTGAAGCCCTGATAAAGTTACACTTCCAGGATATTCCTCTACCTCATGCAAACAAAGCGTAACCGAATCTAGAAAATTGCACCAAAGGGACAACGCACCGAATTCATGCGCACTCAATTTAATAATATTTTGGATAAGACCTATTTCTTACTAGGCATTAGTTACACACCTGTTCTTTCAATTTTTGTATTCGTATCTACTATAAATGAAATAATATAATTTTTAGATAACATATTAGTAAAAGTTCAATTTAACCAAATATAAGGTACATTTACGTTAACAGAAATTTAAAACGCTTATGGTACATGGCATATTTAGGAAATAACCAAACACGTCACACGTGGGGTAGTTGCTCAAAGGTTAGATTTAAAAAGTGTGAAGAAACGTTCTTACTCTCCATAACCTGATCGCATTTCCTTCTTCATCGCTCTCCTCCCAAATCAAACTAAGTGATTCTCTCTCTCTCTCTCTCTCTCTCTCTCTCTTCATGTTAGCTCTCACACGCATCATTATCGAAGATGGTTAGTTATGTGTAGTTTCACACTTTACAATACTGCTGCCTCATCGCATCAAATTTCGCTTTTTTGTAATTATGTATATAAACGTTAAATACGTTGTCTCTATCAAGCCACGATCGGCCATCGTAATGCGAGAGCAGTCTCAGCTACTGCCTCGTATCCTAGTTTGCAGACTTGAATCTGATAAGCTGTTTCAAGTGACTCATACTCATTATCGCTGCACACCTCTCTTCATTAAAAGGGGTGGACGAAATAATGCTATCATTATACCAACATTTTATCGGAGTTGATATCAAAGTAAGCAACCAGGCTACAAAATAAGTCGCTACTTCGAAACTTGCTACATATTAGCGAAGTGTGAGTTTTGATTCTGTCACAGGAACGGAAACAAAAAATAGACACCATTAGAAACTGTGGATGCTATCCTACCGTTCAGATTAAGTTTGCTATTGATTAAATAAACACACTAGTATAGGTGTGCCGGTTTTGGCATATGCATCAAGCATCCGGAGCTGGGATCCACCAGCGATATTAAATGACGTCATGAATTTTCCTGTTTATCCTTCAAAATTTCCCGTTTATCCTTCAAAATTTCCTGTTCATCCTTCAAAATTTCCCGTTGTTCCCTCAAAATCTAACGATTTTCTTTAAAATTTCCCTTTTTACATCAAAATTTCCCTTTTTACATTAAAATTTCCCTTTTCACAATCATAATTTCCGTTTCTACCTTAATTTCCGGTTTTTCTCTCAAAAAATATCTGTCCCTAAATTGTAAAAACTAACCCCCCGAAAGGCAGTTTTCGAGCTATTAGAGCATTAAGGGAACTCGCTGAGAAACAGCGGACATGGACCTCTGACTACACCCCTAGTCTAGCTCACCTCACCCTCTTCCCACCCTAATCCCATAAAAATTATTATAAAAATTGCAAAAAATAAAAAATCTAAAAAATCTAAGAACATATAACGTTGCACTACCCTACCCATTCCTCATCACACCACTATCACCAGAACTTTCTCCACCCCCCCCCCNTTTAATATAAAATTTAAAAAAATCTAAAAAAAAATTTACAATTCGAGAAACATATAATGTCCACCTAACACTGACCCCACCACCATAACCAACTACCCACTCACCACAATCCACCCGCTCTCAAAAATTCTAGAATAATCGCAAAAAAGTTTTGAAAAATTCTTCAAAATCGAGTAACATGTAACATTATACCCACATCCCTAGCTCACCCCTCCAACACAATCCTCTCACCCATTCCCATGTTGGTTGTTGATGAACTTGACGTCAATGACCTTGAACAACAACGCCAAAAAAAGAATACTGTAAAAAATTTAAGGAAACTAATAAAAGTTTAGGAACATATTATATCACTGACTCCGACGTCCATGTTGGATACTGGTGACCGTGACACAAATAATCTTTAACTCAAAAATCAAGCAAAAATATAAAAAAATTTAATTTCATTAAAAAAAAAATTGTCGGCCATATTATATGACTAAATGCGGCACCCATGTTGAATGTTGTCGGCGGAACCGAAACCCTATAGTACTTCAAATCTTAAAATCAAGAAAAACTCGTGAAAATTCTCTATAAATGTAAAACGTTGTTGAAGAAAAGTTACGTAAATATTAAATCAAACCAATTTGGATGTGTGTGAAACTGAGGAATCCATTTTCGTAAAGATGCCAGAGCACAGCCACTCCATTGTACGACAATTAGCAGCCAATTGAACCCTTACCTCTATATTTCATTGGCTATATAGCCGACCAATATTCCGACCCACTTATTAAATAATTGATTTTACACAACACACATACCTCCCACCCCCACCCATTCCGGAAGGCATCACATGTCACGTCACTCCACTTCCCTCGCCATTTACATACCATAGCTCAGCTGCCATCAACATCAACGCAAGCTACCAACCCGTCTCTAGTGCCCCCCCCCCTCAATAACTCGCCATAGTTCGTCCCACTTACCATCCAACCACTCTACCACCCCTTGTCTGTCTCTCTTGGGGCCGAGGTGGCTGAGCGGTTATCCCGCTCGCATCCCACTAAGTCAAACCGGGTTCAACCACGGTCGTTTAACCGGATTTTTACGAGTGGAAATCATGTAGGACGATGCCATTACCATTAGTCGGTGGGTTTTATTGGGGATCTCTTTCTGGCGCTGCTCCATACCCTCCCCAATCACCCTCTTCGGCTCTCAAGACCTCGCTGTTAAGAGCCGCCCTAATATTTTCTTTCACTTTCTCGTAGTTCTCTCATTCCATCATTAGCATTAACTGTCTCGTCATAATCGCCGGACGAATCAGTGCCCTCCGATGCAGCAAGAGGTACGGACAATAACACTTGCTGGCTCTCAAAAGACTAATTCTTGAAGTTCTTGATGTGGTTCTTCAAAGTATCACCTTGCATAAACTGCATATACCCATTGTTTTAACGCTTCTTCGTGCTAATTCCCTCGTCGTATGCTAAAATTTTATGTAGTGTATAAACAGGAGATAACGAAGTCAACACATGCTGTCTCGAGTAAAGCAAAGGTGCATTACCTTTATACATACTAGTGTGTCTCTTTAAATTGTCGCATCTACCAAGTATTGTACCACAGTTGGTACATGATAGTGATTTGATGGTCGGTCCTTTTGAACATTGCCTTTTTCATGTCTAGGAGCAAGGCAACTTTTGTGAGGGGTTTGTCTGGAAGTAGTCATCTGTCTACTTTAAGTGTGGCTATGGGTTCAAACTGTGCAAAGAACTTCTCTGGAAGAAACTGTTGAAAATATAACTGCATTGTACTGTCATCAAGGAACAAGGAACTCCATAAAATGTGCTCGAGTGGAGGCATAAAAATGCTTAACTCTCACTGATAAAATGTATTAGTATATATATATACTTACTATACTAACCTCCAAATCACTATCATGTACCAACTGTGGTACAACTTTTGGTAGAAGCGATAATTTCAAGAGACCCACTAGTATGTATAAAGGTAACGTGCATTTGCTTGACTCGAGAGAGCATGTGTTGACTTCGTTATCTCCAGTTAATACACTACATAAAATGTTCGCATAAGACGAGGGAATTCGCACGAAGAAACGTTACAACAATGGGTATATGCAGTTTATGCAGAACCACATCAAGAACTGCAAGGATTAGTCTTTTGAGAGCCAGCAAGTGTTGCCGTTCATGCCTCTTTGCTGCATCGAAGGGTTCTGATTCGTCAGGTGACTATGACGAGACAGTTAATGCTAATTATGGAATGAGATACCTATGAAGCGTGGTAGAGTGGTTGGACTATGAGGGGGACAAACAATGGCGAGTTATTGGGGGGGGAGGGGGCTATAATCGGGTGGCAGGTTGGTGGCTTTCGATAATGTTGATGGTGGCTGAGCTATGGTAAGTAAATGACGGGGATAGTGGAGTGACGAGACATGTAATGGCCTGGGGCATGGGTGGGGATTGTAGGTATGTGTGTCATGTGAAGACAATAATTCGATTCGATTTGTGGGTCGAAATATTGGTCGGCTATATAGCCAATGAAATATGGAGGTTGGGGTTCAGTCGGCTGCTGATTGTCGTACTATGGAGTGGCTGTGCTCTGCCATCATTACGAGAATGGAACCCTCAGTGTCACACACACATCCAACTTAGTTTGATTTAATAGGTACGTAATTTTCTCCTCGACAATGTTCTACATTTATAAACATTTTTCACAATTTCTTTTTGATTTTTCGAGTTGAAGGTTTAAGAGGTCAAGGTTACAACCACCAACATTCAACATGGGTGCCGAAGTCAGTCACATAACATGTTAGATGATGTTTTTAATTTATTTAATTTTTAACATTTTTACTTTATTTTTAAGTTTAAGTTTATTGGGATCAAGGTCACGGCCACCAGTATCCAACATGGGTGTCGGAGTCATTAATGTGATATGTTCCTAAACTTTTATTTGTTTCTTTCGATTTAGAAATTTTTTTTCTTGATTTTTAATTTTTAAGGTCTTTTAGGTTAAGGTCAAGGTCGTTAACAACAAACATGGTGGTCAGGTGTCATTAATGTATACTTAACCTTGATTACTAGAATTTTTTTTGCTTTCTTTCTCGATTTTTTAAGAATTGTCAGGGGGTGAGTGGAGAGTGGTTGAACGGAAGGGTGGCAGAGGGGAAGCAAGGGTAGGGGGTTTAATGTTATATGTTACTTGATTTTTAAGAATTTTGTTTAGGATTTGTTTTTGATCATTTTCGAATTTTTTTTGAGTGGGTGGATTTAGGTCAGAAGGTGAGTGTGAGGTTTACATTATCGGTTCCTCAATTAATAATTTCTTTTTCTATTTTTTTGATATTATAATAATTGCCAATAGGCGGGGGTGGAGAAAGGTTGAGGTGAGAGTTGTGTGATGAGCAGTGGGTAGGGTAGTGTAACGTTTCATGTTATTCAAATTTTTAGATTTTTTATTTTCTGCGATTTTTATAATAATTTGTAGGGCGAAGTGTGGAAAGGTGGTGAGGTGTGCTTTGTCTGGTGTGGGGTGAGGGAACTATGTCCGCTGATCCTCAGCGAGCCCCCAAAATGCTCCCTCCAATGGTGGGCTCGGTTTTGCAATTTGGTGACATTAATATTTTGGAGGGAAAAATGGGAAATAAAAAGGGAAACTTTGATGAAAAATTGGTCGATTTTGAGGGAGAAACGGAAAATTTTGAAGGGAAAACAGGGTAATTCGTGACGTCATCCAAGATGGTGGACGGCTCCTGGCTCCTTATGCATGATGCATGTTCCAAACCCGGCATACCTTTACTTCTCACACTGTTGAAGGTGCGCTAGCATAAATAGCTTACTTAGTGTATAAGGACCACGTTAAAGTTTTTATCTTCTTATATATTGATAGTCCCAAATACCACTTCACAGGCCAGGTTACTACAAATAAAATATTGTTTGGTTATGTATAGCTTCTGTAATGATGTGTAGTAGGGAAACTGATCTCAATTATAAAATTCGAGGAATAATGGTCTTGAAACGGATTCTTTTCCCCATCATTATCCGGCCCTCGCCTGGCAAAGATATAAAAAGCTACGCGGATCGGAAGCCGATGTGTGCAAATGCTGCCTCTTCCTAACAGAATAACAACATTAAACTCAGAATTCATACACATATACTCTTTTCGTGTATATATAATAATATACAAGCTTTTGGAAGTTCGCTGGATGTCTTAGGACCACATATATATAGGTGATTTTATAATTTCAACATAAATATTAATATTCTCATCTACAAATTAACTTTGACTTTATTTATTGCTCATTATATTGAAAATACTTGCATAGCATCAGAGGCACGTAATTTATTGACTGAGTCATTAGAATTTCTCTCATTCCTCTGCCATCAACGTGTACGCGTAGGAAACGTTATAAACGGGAACCGATTTTTGTTCCACGAATACAGTCAGTGCAACAGACAGTATCAAAAGGAAAAATGAGATCATAAATTTACAACAGCGTCACGCCTATCCCCAAAAAGTTTTATTCATAACACGACGGGTAGGCACAGAAATTTATTTTCGGTCGGAACTATGAATTATATATTTTTATAATTATGAGAATTAAGAATTTAAAAATTTCGTGCTATGGAAAAAGGTCACAGACGTAAGTTCAATTCGCAAATAAGGAAATTGTTTGTATCTTTTATTGAACTTAACGTAATTAACGTAGAGAAATTTTTCCACGATTTAACTTATTACGGCACGTGACAAAAGTAATATCTCTATTCGATAACGTTTCTTTGCTTTAGACTTTCGGCTGGGTGCCAACGATTCTTAACGACACACGCACAAGCATTTAAAGCAGGTGAAAATCATGAATATGTGTTAAATCTGGAACCGCAAGAAAATTGTATATTTTTTGCCTTAACCGAAGGATGTAAACCGCCGTCAATTGCCCTGAAATATAGTTAACAGCACTGTAGGGCGCGGAAGTTGGCAGCCCTTTACTGCAGCGGGGCCACAGCGACACACGCGGTAACTGTTGTTGAAACCGGAGATGAAACACGAGTTAACGCACATATTTCGGGAAGTATTAAATACGGGAAACGAGTTGCCTCGATAATATGCAATTCAAACACGATGTGAAAACACCATACAACCTGGAATTCAACAAATTATTTCGTGGAATTACTTTCGGTTATCGTCATTATTTCGCATTGTTTTTTGGTTACAAGGAAACGTTACTTTTTTTTTTAATAAACATGAACTGTCTTTAAACCAAGCTAATTTTTATATAGTTGCGGTTCGATCAGACAAAGCCGTTTTATTGGAATCCGGTGTGATATTTACTAACAAAGAACACATATGCCTGCAGGAAGGCAACATGAAGTACACCCAAAATTCCTTTATAAGCAGAGCATTCTCTCCTCTGATTTGGTTAAATTCCCTCTTTTATATTAATCAATTAGTTCGTTGAATCTATCGAAAGCAATACGTGTACGAGAAAATTGACAATGTTCTGATTCCAATTAAACAGATGCTACGATAATATAATTGCTGTATAACTTTAACATTTTTTAATTATATTCCAGTAATATCACCGGATTTTACAATATGACCATGTATCATGGCATGTTCAATTGTGATTCATTACCTAAAATTGCATTAATATTTATAAATGAGGTTTGTTTATACCCCTATTTTATTATTTGGCGTAGGTTTTCTGCTCCAATATTTTTTTTTGTCTCAATAAAGTTTTGGTCACGTTTTCTTCAGGAATGTGAATTTACATGTTAGTGGCAGAGTAATATTTCTCCATGTTCTAAATAAAAAATTTTATTTTACTGTAGCGACCATAAAAAGCATATGCATTGTCGAAATGAGATGATCTACTCGCAAAGCAGTATTTAATGAGTAAACTAGTCTTCACTTACACAAATTAAGTAGTAAGGTTTATTTAAAGACACCTTGTATAAAGTAAGTTTTATTCTCGTATAGAGTGAGGAACAACTGATGCGAATTATCACTTGTTATTATTAAATTTTAAGAAATTTTCACAAGATATTTACAAAATGCACGCGGTACATAGTAAAATTTTTTATTTATTTATCTCAGTGCTGGCCGAATAGTCCGCTATGGCCTTAATAAGAAGCACTTAAGACACACACACACACACACACACACACGAATACAATAAAACCCACTCAGAGAAAACCTTACTGAACACATACACTAACACAATTGCTGGCTCGTGCAATTAAGTAAAATTATTGAAAAAATATTATAATACATTAATAAATGCATTCACATAATACAATAAACTGTAGTAAAATCAACTATAGTCCAACAATGTTCATTGAACACTATAACGTCTCTGACATATTTTTCAATGTTATGTTCTTGTTTATAAATATGTCCTTAAATATGGAACAGTTATTACAATTGTTAGAGCAACGTGTGGTAAAATCATTTACCAAATGATTCATAGTGAGTATTTGTTATATCTTTGATTGTGCTGAGGTACACGAAATACAATCCTATTCATAATTTCCTCACATTGATAATACATAAAAATGCAACTACAGACAAACGCAGATTCAATATGTTTCCTTATGTTTTTGGGTGTTTAAATGTTTAGAGCCAAAATAATTCTCTCGTAAAATAATTGTATGTATTTGTTAAATGTTCAACAAACATAAATATGAAGGCATTATTTAATATAGTTTCCATTCTTGTGGTGGTAATAAGTTCTATATCCCTGATGCGTACGCAAGTTTTGATCACATAAACGTATAATATAGACAAAGAAGTAAGTCACGGTATTCTGCATAGCATGTCAAATGCTTTATACGTCAAAATATATTGCCAGCAGATTATAGTTAATTATCCACATCATGATGAAAATATAATTCGAAACAAGAAGCGTTTCCAGGTTATGTACACATATTTTGTATAGTTGAATATTACACTATGTGCATTCCTGGAAAATGTTAGAATATGTATTTATTATTTTTAAAATAAAACTTTATTAAATTTTGGATTCACACGTATTGGACCGATGAAATATCATTCTGAAGCGTCATAGTCAATTGTGTTATGTATCGTTTTATATATTTTAAAGTCGTCTGCATACAGTAGCGCTCACAAGTATTTAAGAATTTCGGAATTATTATCACCAATATTATTAGATACAACTAGTGATAAAGTCCCACTTTGGGACACACCTAAGAGTGCTTGATATGGCAAAAATGTTTCCCTATCAATTTTGACTTTAAATTGGTTTTCCATAAAACAGCTTGTAAACCAGTTCGTGTACTTCCGAGTTAAATATATTAGATATAGGTTCATAATTGTTATCTTATTATTACAGGTATCAGATACTTTGCTGATATAAAAAATGCACTGCATCTACTTTTCCACGATATATTTACTTCCTCTATAGGAATATAACAAAATTGAAAAGATCAGTTGTAAACATTTCTCTGAAATAAAGCCAGTAGAGTTTTCTGATAATGGATTTTAACATGAAAGAATAAATGTGTATGAACTATTATTTTAAAAATTTTGAAGAACCACAATGCAAAGATATGGTACTGTAATTGTTTAATACGTGTTTATTACCTGTTATAATACTGGAATTACTTTCTCCTGTTTTTTTAAAAACGGGGCAATTTCACGTGGATATGCTCACATTTAATATGTATTTTAATATTGGTTTTAGAATTGCATACAACCTTTAGTAATAGAGTTATGTATAAAATGGTTTATAGTGCATAACACTAAACAGTCTATAACAAGTACTGGGGAAAGAAAATTTACAACCCGTTGAGTTGGTTGTTGAAATGCATCAAAAGCTAGAATTGTTATATACAGGAGCAAAAGGCATTGCATGTGTAAAGTTCCATCCTTCCTACTTTATTTTTCGTCCCTCCTAATCACTAAAAGAGTTTCTTCAAAAGGCGCGTTCTCTTTAAGTTATTCTAGACGCATCTTATTATATCTCCCGCGAGAAACACTTCTAGGAGGTAATCAATTAATACTAATCCATTAATTCATCAAAACTAATTAATTACCTCTGGGATCTAATTAAGCAGCGTGGAAACAAGACTCAGACGCAAAGTAGGTGTGGGAAGGGGAAGAAAATCTGAACTTGTGAGGCAATCAAGGGATGATAAATGGTATAGTATAAAATGTGACAGAATGTCAGAGCTAGGGGAGTGCGGCTCGCATGTCGACCCCAGTATTGTGGAGTAGTGAGTTCAGACAGAGCAACTTTCTAAGTGTATGATATCATGGGCATGAAAATGAAGTAAATATTTATTTCCATATAAGTATGTAGCAGATTTGTTAAACTAAAAATTATCTTATACCGATAATTACGCAAACGTACTAAGAAATGATGAAGTAAAAGTTGTTAGTTATGAAAACATTTTAATAGCATTACTGATCTTAAAACTGGCCGAGGTTGAAATGTGACGTGGAGGGATAGAAAAACGAAGTTTTATGTTAAGTAATAAAGCCATATTTAGCGTACTACTTGGTAAAGTCACTCCATTGGCATAGTGCAACTAGCGGTTTCAAACCACGAACTCTCGTTTTATAGTCCGGCGTGCTACAATCATACCAAAAATCTTTCAGATACAGGAAAAGGACTTGAAGCAGTAACGTTACACATTTCT
This sequence comes from Clitarchus hookeri, assembly GCA_002778355.1. Lineage (NCBI taxonomy): Eukaryota > Metazoa > Arthropoda > Insecta > Phasmatodea > Phasmatidae > Clitarchus > Clitarchus hookeri. The sequence continues at coordinate 424,093 of NQII01000215.1, forward strand.
GTATGTAAAAACTCTTGATAGGTTAGAGGGAACTCTTTTGGAGGTTCTGTTTCATTGCAAAAACCACAATAATGAATTTGTCAGCATTAAAAAGAAAATTTGCATAAAGTCATTGTGAAAACTCCAACATCGCATTATAAGCCCTTAATCCTTTAAATGTACCCTTATACCTGCAAAAATGTGTACATTTATTTATATTTGTCTGTTTCGTAACCACTAAAAATTAAAGAAATGAATATACATAGTGGCGATAAATTTACAAAAAATTACATTTATTACAATACGTAGATAAAGCGTGAATAAATAAATTTTGAGGAACAAAAATAATCCTTTTAAACGAAAATGTTTTACCCTTTTTTACATAACCAACTAAAACAAGTCTTATAAAAAATTCTAATCATTGGGAAAATTTATTGTTTTAATACAGATGAAATTGTGATAGTCAATATTCACAATAGTTTATTGTTGGGGAATTAAATTGTGCTCTTAAAGCGGTAATAAAATTAAGGGTCTTTAATAATGAAAATCCTAGTAAAGAAGATAACGCCAATTTAATATTCCAAAATTCATGTGACATAACAACCGCATTTTATTAGTCATCAATAATAACGTCTGATTAAAGGCTAAGACATAATAATACGACTCCTTGTTTATGGAAAGGAAAAAAGACCGTGAGTATGAGCAAGTTATTTCTAGAACATTTTCTCAATCCACGAAGTGATTTAGCAGTCCAGTGTACTTCTCCCATAAATAATTAACATTAAAATGCTATAATTGTTTATACGTGTCTTGCACACAATGCAAAATTAAATTCTTTACTTTTGGTTATATGAAGCACAGAAAACGAAACAATCTAGGTACAACTATAAACGAAAAAACTACGCTATTTTGTAATTTTTTCAACCCAGAAGTCGGGCATTGCTAAACAGTTGTAGCTTGCATAGCGACAATAACAGAGAATTATTAAGCACAATAAATATTTTTTTTGCTTAAATGTTTTACGAATTCTGCGTATAGATAAACATGTTATACTAACATTTCGAAAAGTATAAATATTGATTGTGTATTTGAGGCGAGACTCAGTAACTTACCTCTTACAAAATAATTCATTGAAACGATAATTTTCGTAAACATACGCAAATGTGAAAAAAAAAATGTTTGTTTCCTGACAACATCTACGTTTAATGCCGGTGTGATGTTTGGGAAGTGGCTTACCTGAAATTATCACACACGCATATCGGCCACTTACCAGCACTATAAAAACTGCTAGAGGAAAATTACTCTTACAAATGAAGNGAAAAAAAAAATGTTTGTTTCCTGACAACATCTACGTTTAATGCCGGTGTGATGTTTGGGAAGTGGCTTACCTTAAATTATCACACACGCATATCGGCCACTTACCAGCACTATAAAAACTGCTAGAGGAAAATTACTCTTACAAATGAAGGGAGGAAATCATGCTTCCACGCACAGAAAAATTACTGTTGAAATAAAAAAAAAAATTGTGAATAAGTTACTAAGTGGCAAAATGAACTGAAAGCAGCATGAGAAAACATCCGCACATTTCCAGTGAGTGAAGATAATTCGGCAGCTCTTAAACATCGAGGACTTGAGACTCGATAAGGTTGAAGCAACCCCGCCGGGAACCGAGCTCGGTTCGCCTAGGTGGGAGGCGAGTAGTGTAACCACTTCGTACCATGTGAGAGAATTTTTCATATAATATACAGGAAATAACTTGACAGTAATTAAGGGAGGACTGAACTACTAAGAAAACTAAATTGCCTACTTTCCCAACATATTGCTGTTAAATAATTTATAATTCAAGTAAACAGCAAGTGGTTTAAAACTGGTGGTTACCCAAATTTGTTTTAATTGACTTGGAATTAAAAAAGCTTTCGTTAAAACAAATCAGTAAACAGTAAGTTTTTAAACAATACATGTTACCTAATTTTGCCTTACGTTTCTTTAAATCACTAATAAATACAGTATATAAATTGAATGCTATTATTTATGCGAATAATTACTGAATTAGTCTATTAAAGGATTTGAGAATATTACCAAATACGACAATTTATTGCAGTGCCTATGTAAAATGCTTATCTATGTTTTAATACTTATACGTAAAATTAATATATTTAATTCTTTAAAAGGCTAATAAAAATTGTTAATTGAAATCCTTTAAGCGATGTATATTTTTAAACGGTGAAGAGTGAGACAAATAAAAACAAAGGCTGACTTTGGAAAACCTTTTTTGGAATAAATGTGAGCTGAAAACTCTGCTCTGACTAAATGCTTGATAATGCAATTTGTTTCAGTTATGGCGATTCACGTATACATTTTTCAAAAGACTGCGAGTATGAGTAGAGAAGATTTTTGGTCGGCTCTTAGTAGTGAGATCTTCAGTAGTCGGTGAGAGTGAAATGAAGTGAAGATGGAACAGCGGCGGAATAAATGTGCGGGAGAAAATGGGACTGCCCCCAGGAAATCAGCCGGCCAACAGAAACGCCCACCACATTTTCCACACGGACGAACCATTATACAAATTTTGAAGAGATATATATATAATGGCATTACAATAACATGAGCAATTATTTTCCGCTGTATCCTAATGTGTTTATTTTGTTCAATTTTGAGATTCGTGCCAAAAAATAAAATAAAAATTTAAAGTTTCGACAGTGTGTTTTATTAATTCTTAAAAGCATTTTTTTCCGACGGCGTTCTTTTTTTCACATTCTTTATTTCATATCACAAAATAAAAGGATAAAATATTCTAGCTAACTATGTATAAAATAAATTTAGACACTTGAACGCCCTTATTTTAGCAAGAAATTATTTGAATCTCTCTCTTTGCTTTTCATAATGTTTAGTGAAACTATCCGTGACTATCTCTTAGAGTCTTAAGTTTGTGCACATATGTTTGCACTATTGTCAATGTATGAATGTATACATACCTAGTTTCTAAATCCCTACTTCAATCTCCCATGCCTCGTAGATGATAATGAATAGATGATGTTTTCAATAGGTACTAACGTTCAGAAACATACCATTCTGCAAGTAAAGCGAAATAGAAACCAAACATTTGAATTTCCTGCCTTTTCCTGCGTGAAAGAGTGTTAGTGGCATATAATCAAGGCCTGGTGTAAAAGAAAATGTTAAGGGCAATTTAATTCTTCCGTTATGTGTTTGCCGCACCAGTTGTTTGTTCGACATGGCGCCCACAAACATCGTTGCAGACATTGTATTTGCAAAGACTTTTTATATAATTCTCGTTTAAATAATACATACGGGGGATGTATCGACTCTCTTGAACTGTAGGGCACTGAATGAGTCCATATCCGAGCGGAGTCTCCATGGATTTTAGCAATTGAGAAACGTAACGTACACTTCCGTTTACACACTCGAAAAAAAAATGTTGTGCCGAACGAAAAACTGTTGTGGTGGCCACAAAATTAATTTGTTATAAAATACTTTACGAAAGATATTGTGGCAGCAACTAGTCGCAGCGAAAATATTACGATTCCAACAGCAATACTGGTTAGCGGGAAAGACCAAAGTTTTTGGGGCCGCGGTGGTGTAGTGGCCTAGGCTATTTGCCTCCCACCTAGGCGACCGGGTTCGATTCCCGGCGGTGTCGCTCCCGGATTTTTGCACGTGGGAATCGTGCCGAACGATGCCGATGATCGGCGGGATTTTCTCAGAGATCTGCCATTTCCCCCGCCCATCCATTCCGGCGCTGCTCTATACTCATCTCGCTTCACCCTCGCCAGCTCTCGAGACATCGATATAAAGAGCGGCCCAAATTTCTCCGCTCGACAAAGGTGTTCTGTTGGTTGCGGGCTTTGGTAGGTATGGTTTGATAACTGTTGAAAGTAAAGACCAAGACCACTAAAACAGGAATAGAACCCGTGCACCCTCGAATGCGAGTTCAATGCGTTATCACTGCACCACCCCCCTTCAGTATTGCGGGCTTAGACTTGGGCATAACATACAGCAAACGTTACAACCGACGCTTGCCAAGACACTTACATTTCTCCTCATGGGAAGTTTATTTTCTGCATTAATTTATGTGTAATATTTAATTACCCGGAATAAAGGAACCGTGTAATACAAACACCAATCCTTTATGAATTGTGTATTGGTTCGTAACCCTTTGCAGGGTGGAGAACACGGGAAAATAGCGCGGCGTGGCCAGACAGAAGGTGGCAGTTCCAGAAATGTTAGCGCGCATATGCTTAACATAACAAATGTAGTTTTGCAGTTGCAGCGAAATGTGTTACTCTTGACGATAAGGTTGCTATTGTTGGCAACGAAATATTTAGTGGCAACCAGTAAATATATTTTCAATATCCAAATATATATTATCAGTGGCACTCTTACGGACATGGGTTACTATTTAGAACGTCGTCCATTCCTTTCTCTCGACAAACAGGAACTTCAAAACATGTTGTTTGCAAGTCTGTGCATATGCAAATAAAACTTCAAGAAATGTGTTTCGTACAGTTAAATAACTGAATTAGGGCTACTGAAGTTAAAAGTTATAGTAATAAGCAGACCAGTAGTTCAAATTAAATTTTCTTTTCCTTCGTGTCAAAGATTATTAGATCACACAGAAAAAAGTTTTGTAAGCAGTTCGTCAATCTGGAGACTTAATTTCACGTCACAGTAAAATGAATTGCGCACTGGAATAAAAGTGTACCTTTTCACAAAACAAAATTAAGTCACTTTCGTTTTAGTGGCTCTTAAATTTCCAACGTACGTAATACGTTACTTTATTACGTGTTTATATCGATAATATTTTCAAATTTGTTTAAAAACTCTCGCAATCATTCGTGGGAGAAATGTGCTGCCACTTCTAGATTGCCAAGGAAAATTCAATAATGGCCAATCCTGCCTCCCCCCTTCCTACCCCCTCACCCGGCTCACAATCCAATAAAAAAAACTGTTTTTAAAAATTATTTCCACCATATTTTGCTGATGAAATTCTACATCACGTATTCACATCTTAGTCTCTTCCACCACACGCGGAATATCAAAATTAAAAGGTTACGTCACGAGCAGCGAAATAGAATGAAACTGGACCTCCATGGCGTAGCTAGGTGGAATGCTAGTCTACGGTGTGTGAAGTTCTTGGTACGAATCTCGGCAAGTTTGCGTTGTTTTCAGAACAAGGCTAGGTTTATTTTGTAGGCGACTCCATGCCCCATCCACCGCCCTTCCTATTAGCCTCCCTACATAGAGCTGTGAAGTAAATAAGGACAGTTTAAAAAAAAGTATCGCGGACCACAGAGCTAGGGCGACCGAGTGGGGACGTGACTGTTGTAGAAAAAAATTAATGAAAAATTTTATTATCTCTTACTCCGGGCCCGATTTTCTCTCCAGTCCTCTTTCCCGTACTTCTTCTTCACTCGTAACTTGGCCGACACATCATTTATTTTACACGGTTTTGAGTACTTTCGTATTGCCAATAATTTTGTGATTGCTTATAATAGTTAAACTAGATTAAACTTTATGTAGATTTGATACGTATAAAACGTGGATTTGTAAATGGTTAACATTGGAAGTATTTTTATGCACTAACGCATATTAATAAAATACTAATTTAAATTTCACTTCAAAAATTATACAATTGATGACCAGTTCTTCATATACGTGCCCATGCAGCAAGAAGTATTTGTGCCTTGGCAGGGAGCTTGCAGTGTCTGTACATTATCCCAGTGCACCCAGTGTTCTGTGCATTATCCCAGTGCACCCAGTGTTCTGTACATTAGCCCTGTGCAACCAGTGTTCTGTACATATGCCCTGTACACCCAGTGTTCTGTGCATTATCCCAGTGCACCCAGTGTTTTGTACATTAGCCCTGTGCACCCAGTGTTCTGTACATATGCCCTGTACACCCAGTGTTCTGTGCATTAGCCCTGTGCACCCAGTTTTCTGTACATTAGACCTGTGAACCCAGTGTTCTATACATATTCCCTGTACACCCAGTGTTCTGTGCATTATCCCAGTGCACCCAGTGTTTTGTACAATATCCCAGTGCACCCAGTGTTTTATACATTATCCCAGTGCACCCAGTGTTTTGTACATTATACCAGTGCACCAGTGTTTTGTACATTAGCCCTGTGCACCCAGTGTTCTGTACATATGCCCTTTACACCCAGTGTTCAGTGCATTATCCCAGTGTACCCAGTGTTTTGTACATTATCCCAGTGCACCCAGTGTTTTGTGCATTATCCCAGTGCACCCGGTGTTTTGTACATTATCCCTGTGCACCCAGTGTTCTGTACATATGCCCTGTACACACAGTGTTCTGTGCATTATCCCAGTGCACCCAGTGTTTTGTACATTAGCCCTGTGAACCCAGTGTTCTGTACATATGCCCTGTACACCCAGTGTTCTGTGCATTATCCCAGTGCACCCAGTGTTTTGTACATTATCCCAGTGCACCCAGTGTTTTGTGCATTATCCCAGTGCACCCGGTGTTTTGTACATTATCCCTGTGCACCCAGTGTTCTGTACATATGCCCTGTACACACAGTGTTCTGTGCATTATCCCAGTGCACCCAGTGTTTTGTACATTAGCCCTGTGAACCCAGTGTTCTGTACATACGCCCTGTACACCCAGTGTTCTGTGCATTATCCCAGTGCACCCAGTGTTTTGTACATTAGCCCTGTGCACCCAATGTTCTGTAAATATGCCCTGTACACCCAGTGTTCTGTGCATTAGCCCTGTGCACCCAGTGTTCTGTACATTAGCCCTGTGAACCCAGTGTTCTGTACATATGCCCTGTACACCCAGTGTTATGTGCATTATCCCAGTGCACCCAGTATTTTGTACAATATCCCAGTGCACCCAGTGTTTTATACATTATCCCAGTGCACCCAGTGTTTTGTACATTATCCCAGTGCACCAGTGTTTTGTACATTAGACCTGTGCACCCATGTTCTGTACATATGCCCTGTACACCCAGTGTTCTGTACATTATCCCAGTGCACCCAGTGTTTTCTACATTATCCCAGTGCACCCAGTGTTTTGTACATTATCCCAGTGCAACCAGTGATCTGTTCATTATCCCAGTGCACCCAGTGTTCTGTACATATGCCCTGTACACCCAGTGTTCTGTGCATTAGCCTTGTGCACCCAGTGTTCTGTGCATTATCCCAGTGCACCCAGTGTTCTGTACATTATCCCAGTGCACCCAGTGTTCTGTACATTATCCCAGTGCACCCAGTGTTTTGTACATTATCCCTGTGCACCCAGTGTTCTGTAAATATGCCCTGTACACCCAGTGTTCTGTGCATTAGCCCTGTGCACCCAGTGTTCTGTACATCAGCCCTGTGCACCCAGTGTTCTGTACATATGCCCTGTACACCCAGTGTTCTGTACATTATCCCAGTGCACCCAGTGTTTTGTACATTATCCCTGTGCACCCAGTGTTCTGTACATATGCCCTGTACACCCAGTGTTCTGTGCATTAGCCCTCTGCACCCAGTGTTCTGTGCATTATCCCAGTGCACCCAGTGTTCTGTACAATATCCCAGTGCACCCAGTGTTTTGTACATAAGCCCTGTGCACCCAGTGTTCTGTACATATGCCCTGTACACCCAGTGTTCTGTGCATTAGCCCTGTGCACCCAGTGTTCTGTGCATTATCCCAGTGCACCCAGTGTTCTGTACATTATCCCAGTGCACCCAGTGTTCTGTACATTATCCCAGTGCACCCAGTGTTTTGTACATTATCCCAGTGCACCCAGTGTTTTGTACATTATCCCAGTGCACCCAGTGTTTTGTACATTATCCCAGTGCACCCAGTGTTTTGTACATTATCCCAGTGCACCCAGTGTTTTGTACATTATCCCAGTGCACCCAGTGTTTTGTGCATTATCCCAGTGCACCCAGTGTTTTGTACATTATCCCAGTGCACCCAGTGTTTTGTACATTATCCTAGTGCACCCAGTGTTTTGTACATTATTCCAGTGCACCCAGTGTTCTGTACATATGCCCTGTACACCCAGTGTTCTGTGCATTAGTCCTGTGCACCCAATGTTCTGTACATTATCCTAGTGCACACAGTGTTCTGTACATTATCCCAGTGCACCCAGTGTTCTATACATTATCCCAGTGCACCCAGTGTTTTGTACATTAGCCCTGTGCACCCAGTGTTCTGTACATATGCCCTGTACACCCGGTGTTCTGTGCATTATCCCTGTGCACCCTGTGTTTTAAACAGTATCCCAGTGCACCCAGTGTTCTGTACATATGCCCTGTACACCCAGTGTTCTGTGCATTAGCCCTGTGCACCCAGTGTTTTGTACATTAGCCCTGTGCACCCAGTGTTCTGTACATATGCCCTGTACACCCAGTGTTCTGTGCATTAGCCCTGTGCACCCAGTGTTCTGTACATTAGCCCTGTGCACCCAGTGTTCTGTACATATGCCCTGTACACCCAGTGTTCTGTACATTATCCCAGTGCACCCAGTGTTTTGTACATTATCCCAGTGCACCCAGTGTTTTGTACATTATCCCAGTGCACCCAGTGTTCTGTGCATTATCCCAGTGTACCCAGTGTTTTGTACAATATACCAGTGCACCCAGTGTTCTGTACATATGCCCTGTACACCCAGTGTTCTGTTCATTAGCCCTGTGCACCCAGTGTTCTGTACATTAGCCCTGTGAACCCAGTGTTCTGTATATATGCCCTGTACACCCAGTGTTCTGTGCATTATCCCAGTGCACCCAGTGTTTTGTACATTATCCCAGTGCACCCAGTGTTTTGTACATTATCCCAGTGCACCCAGTGTTTTGTACATTATCCCAGTGCCCCCAGTGTTTTGTACATTAGCCCTGTGCACCCAGTGTTCTGTACATACGCCCTGTACACCCAGTGTTCTGTGCATTAGCCCTGTGCACCCAGTGTTCTGTACATTAGCCCTGTGCACCCAGTGTTCTGTACATTAGCCCTGTGCACCCAGTGTTCTGTACATTATCCCAGTGCACCCAGTGTTTTGTACATTATCCCAGTGCACCCAGTGTTCTGTTCATTATCCCAGTGCACCCAGTGTTTTGTACATTATCCCAGTGCACCCAGTGTTTTGTACATTAGCCCTGTGCACCCAGTGTTCTGTACATTAGCCCTGTGCACCCAGTGTTCTGAACATTTGCCCTGTACACCCAGTGTTCTGTACATTAGCCCTGTGCACCCAGTGTTCTGTACATTATCCCATTGCACCCAGTATTTTGTACATTATCCCTGTGCACCCAGTGTTCTGTGCATTATCCCAGTGCACCTTGTGTTCTGTACATTAGCCCTGTGCACCCAGTGTTCTGTACATTATCCCAGTGCACCCAGTGTTTTGTACATAATCCCAGTGCACCCAGTGTTTTGTACATTAGCCCTGTGCACCCAGTGTTCTGTGCATTACCCCTGTGCAACCAGTGTTCTGTACATTATCCCAGTGCACCCAGTGTTTTGTACATTATCCCAGTTCACCCAGTGTTCTGTACATTAGACCTGTGCACCCAGTGTTCTGTACATTAGCCCTGTATACCCAGTGTTCTGTGCATTAGCCCTGTGCACCCAGTGTTCTGTACATTAGCCCTGTGCACCCATCGTTATGTACATAAGCCCTGTGCACACAATTTTTTTTGTACATTATCCCAGTGCACCCAGTGTTTTGTACATTAGCCCTGTGCACCCAGCACTGAATGCAGACAATCAAAATAGGTTAACTAATTAACAGAAAGAGAATAATTTTGTATTAGTGTATAGAAATAATGATAAATGTATACTCACCAATTCAGGGAAATGTATGAAAATTAAACAGTGATCATAACTGTGTCGGATACACTGAGAGTCTTAACTGCCATTTTTTGGCAAAAACACATACTATAATTACACAAAAGGGTTTAAAAAGTAAATTATGATATGTTCCTTGCTTTATGTTTTAAGGGATTAAAATTCACAATATGTTGCCAGGAACCCGAAAACGTCTACTTGCTCTATACAAATAAAATAAAATGGTAAAAATTTTATTAAAAATTTTATAGGGCTTTACTGACGAGTTACGTTTTAAATAACTCATATTAAGTTATTATGGATTAAAAGAATTTTTTTATGTTTGAGAGAGAGCAGAGTTAGTGAACTTTTAACTCAAATTTTTGAGGTATTGAATCTTACTTTATTATGGAACCGTTTGACCAAGGAAAACGGGAAATTAATTTTGTATTTATGAAAAAATCTATATTAGTTCCATTTGTAGGCATTACACATGATAATATTTCCATAAAATAATCACCTGAAAAAATGTGACATTTAAAATTTGTTAGAACACCCGTAAGTGTAAATCATACCATTTAATATTACAAAATATTTTTTTTAATATATTCACATTTCTTATTTTAAGATATGTTTAGTTGAATTAATTAAAAAATATATATAATTGATTTTTAACAAAAAATTTCATAAACAATTTTTGTGACTACAGAGATTTCTTGAAATATGTCTAATTTTCACTATTGCAGTTATTTAGGATTTTGTTATTTAAGTGTCCAAAAATAAAGAAAAATCATATTTTTATTTAGGTTTGAATTATTTTTAATATTTCCTTAAACTACAATTCCAGGAAAATGTTATTTGTCCGCATTAATCACTCATTATTATCAAACTATCGTTTGGGCATACATAAACAGTAGTCGCATAATTATTATTCTAGATGCCAGTCAATCTGCGAACATTTCCAAAAATATCTGGATGATCGAGAAGAGGCGGTTGAATATTTCCTGGAGAATCGTGGGCGAATGCTAAAAGTTGGTGGAGCACGGCATGTGGAAATTAAGAACAGTCCTCTCCTTGTTCGCTCTCACACATTTTCCCAGCAAAAATCCTCCTGACGGGAAATCGATAGCAGTTCAAGTTGCAGCAGCATTTCTATCTAAATGCGTGCTAACGCCAGCTCTACTTGCTCATGTCCTCCTCCACATATGCACGCACCACGGGACCAGTTTATAAACCAACTTGTTTTATTATAAATGTGACCAACCGAATGATTTTAATGGGGACAGCGAACTAGCTCTGTGCATAATAGTTACACATTATCTTATACGAACAAGAAATATCCATCAGTTTTCCTTACTCACTCCGAACATTATACGTATTATAATACCAAAAGTTTTATTTTGTAAGCTATTCATATTTTATTTACTACGTTTCCCTAATTTAACAACTCTTTGTTGTATTAATTTATTCTTATATATTTATTTTTATGCCGTCTAGAGTTATGGATTACGCAAACAATCATATCACTGCTGCCATATTAAACTATAAAATAAGCGAACATTTTATGAGGGATTTAAAATACCATAATGTGTAGATAAAAGTTTAAATGAATATGTCGTTATATATATATATATATATAATAATAATAATTTTTAGTAGCCTCAAAGACTATATTCTTTGAATCTTATCTTAACACTGAAAATTTTTTAAGGATGTTGCTCAAAATAAAGGAAAAGATTCATTAATTTTACTGTATATGTGTATTTTCGATTGCGTGACATTTCCTTGTGAATGTGCCATCTTGTATATACCGGAAAGTAAATGAGATTTTTCTAAAATCAACGTAAGGAGTTTGGCAACTGCAGTATTCTGAAAATCCTCTCAGACAGAAACCTACATTTTTACCCCTTAGAGTACGTGTTTACGGTAAAATTAAAAAACTGGGTGTACTGTGAATACCGCAGGATAATTTTTCTCTAATAACGACCTTCGTGGTATGATTGTCTTGAACGGTAATCAATGGCGCGCTTTTAACCTCCGGATATATGTACATGTGACAGATTTTTAGTTCTTAGTACATGATACTTAGTTTATAAGCCAGAGCTCCTCATCACATTAAAAGCGGTGATGCAAATAATTACGATCAAAATACTTAAAATATTATTTTTGCGAATAAAGTTTCTGGCTTTAGCATTCAGCAGAGCGCATTATTTTCAAATTTCATTGCTCATAAATTTTCGAAAATTGTAAGCATCTAACATGAACTAACTGATACATTACAACGTATTATAGTATAACATAACCATTCTTCAACTATTCAAACTTGACCCGAAAACTACCTACCATAACCGCAATAAAAAACTGTATTTACCTCCGAATTTTACGCGCCACCTCCCCTGAGCTCATTAGTAATTTCCCAAAATTATTCAGAATTTAATATCACTGCTGCATTTAATGGATTTTACACTGGATGGTTCCAAATGGAAATGTCTGATTCCCCGAATACGCAGTGGTGGAACAGTTTAGAATAAAAATGTACCTTCGCCTATTTTGCAGGAAATTATTTCATTAAATGTAGGCATGGCATAAAAGTAAAAATTACGCGCTTGTGTAAACAAATCTGTAAAAATAATTAACATCGTTGCGTTGGACAACGTTGATGGCCTGTTTCATGTTACAGCATTCTATATTTTCCCATACTGCCATACTGCCATCTGCTCAAGTTTAGTATAATAAAAGTGTGCATTTATATTTGACGTTTCTGAATGTGGTTTGCGTCAATGAGCAGTAAAAAAATTAAACATTATTTAAAAAAAAATTGAACACATATTGAAAATAATTTTTACTGGGTAGAATGCAGATTCTATTGGCAAAATGAAGCTTTTCTTTATGATCCGTATACTTGGTAAGAGGCCATGTGTCGAAAGTTGATTTGTAAGACTGAAATTCATGAAATTTTACTCAGTAGCATTTAACATAAATATAATGCATACAGTAGCGCAGGAGAGTGAATTCTGAGAAGTGCGAACACACTGGTATTAGTTAATCGACCATGGAACTCTTTTTGCCATCAAATGCATACCTAGTGGAACAATAGAGACTTCCTTAACCCTTTCAAGCTCACTTTAATTTATAGTTTCAATTGCTGCAAACAAGAAAATATTTGGTACATGCTGCACTTAGTCCGATACAACCCCTGTTTCGTTATTAAATTAATGACCCGTAGGTTTTGTACGCGGCTATTGTAATATGCCCCACTTATAGCTTAGAAGGGTAGCACGGTTTAGAATCACTGTTAAATAGGCACTTTTTCAAATCAACCTTTCAAAATATCACTGCTCCTACCTGCGTATGTTTTAACGGGTGCACCGAGTAGCACTAGCCCAGTAAAGTTGGTAAAGAAGAAAAGCAAGGAGTTCCAATTGTTAAAGTCGAATAGGAAGTGCTAGGTCAACAATTGTGAATGCTGGAATTATTTATTTTGCTTTCGGTTTTTTTTAATTTGAGTAAATTAAAGTCTCAAACAATCCTGGGAACATTCACGTTTCTGATTATTCCACTGTTTTATTTGGATGACGCGTGAATTAAGTGATCAGGTCTATGTCAATATTAATTTTACATATGTATGGTGGAAGAACAAAAAGTGTGCATGCAAGTAGATGCTAAGCAGGGTTTTTTTTTTTAAAGTTCTCAGTTTACCGCGAATAACATATGACCGCAGGGAAGATCGCTGAGCATGGAGGCCCTGCAGTGTAACAGTACCAACCAAAGTTGCCTTCGTATTCGCTATCCACACCATCGTGCACGGTAGGTCTAAGTGGAGTAAACCACTGCCGTCTCTATATACCGTATGTTTCCTCGCAGACAGCCTAAAGAAAAGGAAACGGAACACCCCCCCCCCCCTACGCACGTTGTGCTCACGCAGGGGCCGGACCAAGCCGCCCGAGAACTAGGCACAAGGGTGCGAGGGCAAAGTACCCACAGGTCACGGAGAGGGGAAGGACAAGTCGATAGCTCGGCCGCCTCTGGGCCGCGAGTTCTATAGGACCACTGCGCGCGCTAATGAAAGAACTCGGCTAATTAAGGCCGCTGAACCAGTCACCTCTGAATGTATATTTATTTCTGGTATTTTATTTATACGGAGAACCTTTCATGAAATTGAATTTATTCGTCGCTGTTGGTAATATGATCATTCAATCTATATGCAATTCTGACGCAATTTTATTAAATTAAAATATGTTTCGAATGTTTTTTTTTCCTTCAGTGTAATACCTTTTAGTTCATATTTTATTTATTTATATATAATATTATTTTGAGGTAGAATTCTTCTGTCTGATAAATGTTTGTAAAAATGTAAGAATAAATTCATTTATATCAAAAATGTTACTATATTTATTTGTTCTTATATGTATTTAAATTAATTTGGTTTTGATGATATCATTGAAAAAAGTTTTGTGAGTTATTATTAAGATCATTTACATCATTTAAACTTGATCATCTGTCTTGGAAATGTTTTGTGCCATAAAACTGTAGTACATATATTTATCTAAGATTTGAAAATATATTTGTAATAAATTATCAACACTTTAATACCATTTTATAGCTGATAATAAGCTTTTCATATAATTATATATTAAAGTTGAAAATATGTTCGATTTTCATACTTCTGTTACTTCATATTTTAAGTGAAGATGATTTGCAAAAACTGTAACTTCCATCAACTATTATTACATAATTACCTTTATTTTAATTTTGATTCTTGATATAAATATATTAACAATTTAACTTCAAATTTACACAATTTTTCCGCCAACCACTATTTTTTACCTATATGTATGGCGAAAAATAATGTAAATAAAAATATACTTTAAGCCATATTATTTTGAATGGTTAATAATATATTTCCCGACACACTCTGTGAAATAATTTTTGTTTGTCCCATATTTATCCTGTCCACTTTTTAGCCTACTTACCGAAGGAAAAAAAAACCTTATGAGATCACTATCCTGTCTGTGTGTGCGTGTGTATTTATGTGTGTTAGTGACATTGTGCGTGGGTGTGTCCCTGCCATTCCTCTTCAATTTTTGAACGCGTGAACCGAATTTCACCAAACTCGGTACACATCTATAACTAAGTAACGACACCTGAACATTGTATTTTTCGAACAGGTTGGGCACTTACTTTCAAAATTAAGGCTATTACAAAATGTTGGGTGATGTGTTATTTCTCGGCACCAATTCAACTGATTTAAACCAAAATTCGTATGCTGACAGCGCAGAATGTAAGCATTGAATTCAGAAGTGAATAGTGTTGTTGGTTAGATACTATATAAAAAAATTTAGTTTTTACATTGTGTATCTAAAACTACTCAATCAATTTTCGCCATATTTGGTACGTAAATATTACAATGATAGGCCAGGTAAATGTGAGTAATTAACCTTAATCAGGCGCTTATTTTAAAAATGACAGACATACAAATATTTTAGGTTTATTTGGTACAACTGCCATACAGTTTGACTAATTTCAACCAAATTTTATACGCCGACAGTATATATTACCAGCATATTATGAAATAAATACAACTACTTTTTCCGCCATTTTGTAAGAAAGTGCCAGATCAATTAATAATGTTTTAGTGTAATGTATCAAGAAACAACTGACAGATTCCTACCAAATCTGGCAAACATGTAGTACTGCGGCAGTTGATATGTACAATCTTGTTTCAAAAATGTCAGACACTTATTTTAAAAATGACGGTCATATAGTTATTTTAGAATAATATGCTATAACTTGACGTGTGACGCATTAGGAGCATTAGAGCGGCGCTGTCCCACAACCACCTCCCCCCTGGCCGCATAACCAGTATAGGGACTTAGAGAGACACGTGGCAGCCGTCGTATCCGCAGAGGAATGTCCAGCAGAGGCCAACACGCGCTGCCAAGCCGACATGTGTCACTGATGCGTGTCCATGCCACCCCCACCTACCTTCACCCCCTACGGCTATAGCAAGCCTGTGAGATTTGTTGAGCGCTGAGATATCACAAAATAATAATGTGTATTTCGCAGAAATCAGAAAATATGTACCGAGAAACAGCTGACCAGCTGGAAACACCCCCGGGACAATGTGGACCCGCACCGCAGAGAAATAGGTGACAGAGTAAGCTAGGGGCAAGGTGCCACCTTCCCCCACCCCCCAACATTCAGAAACCATGGCACGTTTTGTGAAAGGCATTGTTCTGTTTTCGTCCCACCACCCCCTCCCCCATCAAGGCGACACATGCCGACAATTAGGGAAGGAAGCTAGAGAGATATAAGCTTCCTTGCGGAGAAGGTGAGGGGTCAGTTCTTTATCACCGCACAGAGAGTCAGTTCTTCATTACGGCCCAGAGTTCGAGGAAGCAATTGTGCAGAGAGCATTTTCCGGGGGGATCGGACCCCTGGCCATGTCAGTATGTCAGTAGAGCAGTCCAGGGGAGACGACCACATACGCGGGCCTTTTCCAAGGCCTACCACTTCGCTGGAGCTCATCCCCAGATTACAGCTTACCAGCACCCACAGCAGAGTTAAGTATACAGTCACCGTCCAGAGAAGCCCCCCTCCACCACGAAGTCGTACACAGTTAATACGAGTAACCAGAATAGAGTACCACACCTCGGAAGTGTCGCTGTATGTTGTTTTCTGTTCAAACTCGAGACAATTTATTCGTCCTTCAAAATGAAACAACAAAATACTACCTTATTGAAAACCCCTCAACCTTCTAGGCACCTTATAGTCTATGCCTGGAGTAATTACCTACGACACTATAAGTCAGCCTGTATTCCTGTATTCTCCACAGGTGGGGTAACGCGCAAGTTACATTGGCTTCCGCAACCAAATAGCGTCAAACTTCGAAAACATTTTATTAATTCCAATTAAACTTTGTATTATTTCTGTTCATATTGCAACCATCAAATGTTTCCACGCATCTTTTTTTTCGTCCACCATTTTGTAAAATAGTATTACAGGGAAATTTAAAATTACATGATGTCTCCGAAAAAACATTAAATTTATACAAAATCTGTTAAACAACTAGAACTATGACAGTCCATGTAAACTGATAACCTTTGAGAGGGTCAAACAAACATATTTATAAAACGGCAGCCATATAAACATTTTAGCTCAATCTTTTATATACGAAACTGTAAAGATATTTTCAACTTCAATTTGTATGCTGACAGTGTCAGTTATATCCATATAAATTTTCTTGCAAAGCCTCATTTCTCTTATATTAAGGAATATAGCCAAACGTGAAATAATACCGCTTTTATGCCATATTTTGGGAAACAATCAACTGATTTCTTTCAAATTTGGCGAAGACGTTGTACTGTTGTAGTCCATATTATTTGATATGTTTTAAGTATGTAAGTCTTTACTTTTTGAATGGCGCCTATACAAATATTTTAGCTTAAGAGTGCTATATCTACGAAACTATGTAAGAGATTAAAATTTCACTTTGTAAATTGTATCTACGACAATCAATGAACGTGCTAAAACATAAACTTTTGTCCTCCATTTATAAATATCGCAACATGAACAGTATAAATGTTATGTCATATCTCGAGGATCAATCATCCTATACATACCAAACTTCCACGCAATATTGGTACAGTAGGGTATGTAAACTAACATGTGTTTTGTGCGACAGGCATTTTTGATGGGGTATATAAAAAAAATTTAGATTAATTTGTCATATCTATGAAAAATTTCAATAAAATTCAAACAAATTTTGTTATCAAACAGTACAGAGTTCCTCTTCTGCCGGATTTTTTGTAAGGTAAGTGTCACGTGAATAAAACCAACAGTTTGCCATATTTCCGGAATAATTAAACTAATTTCTACATAATTTTGTACATATACAGAAGACTATGTAAAGATACGTAATTTTAATAGGATCAAAAACTTATTTTCAAAATGGCGGCTTTATAAATATTTGTATATTTTTGGCAAATATATTTAACAATTTAACGAACCTTTTTATGCTGACAGTATCTATAAGATGCATAATGTAAAAAACATCTTTTAGGCAGTTTTGTGAGACAACGCTGACTAAGAAAATAAAGTTTTAATGCCTTATAGCGGGTACCAATCAACCGATTTACAACAAATTTTGCACAAATGTGGCGTAATGTTAGGACATGTAAACTTGTGTTTTTAGTGGCTCAGACACTTATTATCAAAATGATGGCAGTTTAAATATTTCAGGTTAGTGAACCCTATTATTCAAAATATTAGTCTGATCACATCCGAAGTTGATGCTCCGAATCCTACCTCCGTAACGCAGTTCATTGTAAGCTGGCTTAATTTTACGAATTTTTCTGAATTCTTATCCCGGAGAAGTCACTCGTGTATTTCAATTGTCTTGGTACTGTTTAACGTGTTTCTGGTTTCATCCCTAGTTATATTGCAATCAATGAGACGTCAATGTCTACCTATCATCTTAGGTTTTGAGAACTACACTTAATTTTCTTTGCACCCATTTATAAGAAAGTAGGCTCATTAATTATCGGTACATTCTTGTTTCTAAATATACACTCTCTTTACATATGAAAACACTATAAAAACACATTTGTCATTTACTTGGTCTTTATAAATTCATATTTATAATTTATATGTAATATTTGCATACTATACTTAAAATTTATTACGAATATTATTATGTGACTGAATGGGTTTTCACGAATGTTCATATTTATATGAGAAAGCTTAATTGTGTACATTATAATTACATCATAACTCTGTCAATTCTTTTAATTATAAATATTAAAAACAAATTAGATACTCTTTTTTTAATACAATCTTTATTCTATCGGAGTGTGAAATATTTTTTTTAAATATTTTTACAAATAATGGTATTATTACTGCCATAATAATATCTTACATAAAAGTTTTCTGGCCCTTACTCTCACCTAATTCAATCCGCTCTTACATTTTTCAGTGGTACGAAAAGGCTATTATATTAACTCCGATTAGTACAACCAACATTAATGTTTAAGGCAGTCAAAATCCTTGAAATATACATGACTAGAGTTAAGCTTTTTTTGTGTTTGATATAATTTAAACAAATATGAATTTTTCCTATATAAATAAACACTTGAAATGAAAAAAAAACGACTGAACAGCTTTCATTTACATTACAAATATCCCCCTCACCATTACCTCACCAACATTTTAAGTGCAGTTTTGCCATACCTACACCGTCTATTCAAATGGTTTCATTCTTGTCATATATCTCAACCTATTTTTGAGTTTCCATTTCAATTATCTTGAACTCTCCGTCAACCCTTCCCCACATCTAAGATCCCCACTGACATTTCCTAACGTTTTAAAAATTTATGTTCTCAGAGTTTTACATGTACCACACACCTCCCAAACATTAGTTACTGGATCTTCTTGATGTTACAATTTTATTACTCATCAGGTCCTTCCGCTATGCAAGGGTTTCTAGACGCGCCAGAAAATCAACTAGCTTCATTTTACGTTCTGTGGTGTACGAAATTAAATAATATGTTCCTAGAAAACATTGTAATAATTATATTAAACTATATAAATATAATGCAAAAATTGTTTTAAGACAAAACAACGTGTTCCGTAGTCACTGACGTCATACTGTCTTCAAATGCTTCATTTCAGTTTACATCTTTTCCAGAATTGGCACAGATATGTTTAATTAACATGAGCAGCATTCTCATGTGCTCACGAGCTTTATCTGCATACCTTCCTGAATCGATTGTTATAGTCTATTCGCGATTTCTTCACACTTCTTGAATCAAACCTTTGAAAATTCACCTCATGAATGAAATGTTTGGTTATTTTATAATCATGTCATGTATAACAAGCGTTTTATACTTGTTTTAAAGTTAAAGTACCTTATTTTTGTTATGTCGAACTTTTAATTATATGCTATTTATAAACTTTAATATATAATTTATAATTAGTACGAATAAAACAGTGAGAAAATATGTGTGTTGGTAAGGTCTAGTAAGGAATCGTTTTTTAGCAAAATATTATTTTACCGAGTGCGCACAAAACGGCGCGCTGTCACATTGACGTAACTTAACTAGACTTGGTTAAGCTTTGTTTGCGTGAGGCGGAGGAATATCCTGGATGTAGAACTTTAGCAGGGCTTCAGAAAAGTTAAAAAATAACCGTGAATGGACTTTATTTAACACGCCATATTTTGCATGTTTTACTGAAATGATAACTGCAAGTCTTTAAAATGCCGACGTGGCCGAAAAGTAGCTTATTTTAATTAGTTTTAATTATTCATTGTTCCCGCAAACAAGGATAGCCGATTAGCAATAAGATGCAAAATGTATTCATTTACTTTACGTAGGTACGACCACAGGATTAAAAAACGTGACACATTGAGTAAGACTTTTCACAGTTAGTGAATCTACCGTTGTCAATAGAATCCCATACGCTTTACTAACGATATGGTGTATAGTGCTGAAACTAGGCGTTTTTGCATTATTATCAGTTCAGCACATAAACACCTCACCAAAATTATGGAAAATACATACAGAATGCAAAAAATTATGGAATATACATAAAAGAAAGCATAGCAATTAGAAGATACCAACAGTACCGATACAAAAGGTGAAATTCAAAGTGTTTCTAACAAAAATATTTTCCCAATATCACAGACAAATAGACACGAAATAACAACAGTAACTTAAAGGTGTCTCCTACTAGGTAGGGTTCATTTCTTCTTTCTGCAGCTTAGTACCGTGTATAGCCTCAATGTCATTGTACAGGTCCCTAACACGCTGTGGCATGCCAATGTGTTGATGTCATCTTCCGGACGAAGGCCCCATTCGATCTGGGCAGCGTTTATGAGATCTGTATGTGTTTCTGGAGGTTGTGGACGATTACAAACTGCATTTGGCAGATTGTCCCAGGCATGTTCAATGCGTAAGTGTGCTCTCTGTTGATCACAAAAGAACTGCATAACTCCTACCACTCAAACAGCCTTATCTCAGAATATTCCAAACTTTTTGTGAGCTGTACAGATCTGGTTTCCCATGAATGATTATTTCATGACTCATATGATATGTTGCCTTTATAACATTTGTAATATCACATGAGAGTCCAGCTACTCAATGTCAAAGTATTCGTGATTGGTAGAGTTATTTAAAATAACTGTAGGAAAATCTGCCACAGGATAATTCATGGCGTTTATTTGATTTCATGTCCGATCGTATAGACGAATGTATCAAAGCAAGAGACGGTCCGATGAGATAATAAACATGCTCTTATTCTGTGTCAGATGTGGGCGGGAATGGTCCTAGTGCGTTGACAATCACCCCTTGTTTGGCAATACCATTTTAATAATCAATGATTTCTTCTGAATCGAAAACTCCTTTCTTAGTCCGTAAACTTTGATGGAGATTATTTTATTTAAACACAGCGTGGCATCAGTTTTACGAGAATAGTGAATTCTATTAGATTAACGTTATCTCGTGAAACATCAAGTTATGTAAATCCAATTTGTCGGTGGCGTAACTGAAATTATGAAGATCTTTCTACGTAACACATGGTGACGAAATCTCGTATGTAATCAGGGATTTTCTAACTCAATATTTTGGTTGTGCAAACTGAATAAAACATTTTGTGAAATCCACTGAGGCAACCGTCCAGGCAGAATGAAGCGACTTGAATATATTGCGAGGTACAACATGATGGACATTCATCTATACATATTATAAAACTCAACGTCTCTCTGTCTGTTAGTGCGCTTGTATACATTATGTTACGTAAAGTAACATAAGGAATAAGCAGTGACGATAATAGTGAATCAAGTCGGAAGAAAGTTTGCCGCCAGCGAACTCTCTGGCAATACGCTGTCTAAACCGTTAAAGATGGAACAATATTATGTAGTAAAGAATTGTGAAAAATAAAAATACCTTATAAAAACTCTGCGGTAGCATACATCTATCTATAACTAAACAATAATTCTGTAGTCCACGCGAGTGGAGCCGCGGGCACAGTTAGTATTATATGAGATCCAAGATGATGGACACTTAAACGAAACTACGAAGCAAGGGACCAGTAAATGTGAAACTGACTACCGGAAGAAATACGTCAAGGTGGCGTAATGTTAAGGACAAAGCCAATATTGTGTGTGACTTTATACACATACGAGATTAAATCTTATTTCTGCGACCACACATAGAGAAAGGTTTTGTTTCACGTACCAAATAAGATTATTTCAAAAATGTTTGTTAAGATTGGCCAGTATTTGTTTTAAACTCGACGAATCTGACTTTGCTTCAAACATCTGCACTCGTTCTCTTGAACCAAAAAAAGCATTTAAAAATAATTTGTTGAACCGGCCGTCATTTGCTTTTCCCGTCATTATCTACTTGTATTTACTACACACAACCATTTTAAAAGTTCATTCAACTAATCAGTTTGGTTTCCGTAACATTTATAGATTTCGCGGTGGAGTCAAAAGAATATTTTATTAGGAGCGAATAATAACTTTATTAGCTGAAACAATCTTTTATGTATAATATTACAGAATTTTTGGCGGCAATAATGTCAGATTGTTCCAGTGATTGAAGTTATTTTATTAGCTGTAGGGTAGTCGTGTCATATGATTGCATTCATGAGCGTTTACTGCTCGAGATTTTTATGTCATTTTACAATAAGGATTATAAGTGTTTGTCATTACGTTCAATAGTGCATAATACTGGCACAAACAGTCCCAATGAAACAGGTGTAACAGGAAACCAAAAAGTATAGCGATAATACTTGAGAACATTTGACGTATATAATGCTTTACATATCATTGTGGTCAATGTCGCTTAGGCGTAATGCTGAGACAAAATGTGTTTAAATAGTGAATCTCGTTCGCTGCTTTCGTGTATTACAACCTCCGTAACTCTCGCATACGTATAGCAATAAAATATTTATTTGAACAATATAAGTGTTACACATTTGGGTGAACCAAATCGGAACAGAAATATAATTTTTTTTCGGCAACATAATATTTTATTGCTCCTATATAAACTCTTAATTTGGTTGTGCAAAAGACACTTAAGTTCACTCTGGAAAACTTTTTTTTACAGTGAATATGGCGAATTTTAACTAAACTTGAACGTGAACACTTATTTTTGAAAATTGACGCATTCGTCTGCCGTTCCCAAAGAGTATATCACCTGAAAAGATCAAGTTAAATAGACATTACGACCAATTCCCACCAGATTTTATATACTAGCTGTAAATTGAGATAGTATTAGTTAAGTATAATATTCACTGACTGATAGAAACTTTCGTTTCGCCATTTTGGCGAAACATTCGCCTGAAAATTTTGGGTTTTAGTAATATGTATCAGCAAATATTTAAAATATTATAAAATTTCGGTTATGGGAGAGACATTACAGCTTTTGTCAATTTGTTTGCATTAGCCTCAATTTCAAAATGGTGTTCTGACAAAAATTTTATGCTTACTTGGTGTAACTATGAAACTTATGAACATTTTTAAATCCAATTAGGTACACAGCCAGTAAGTATTGAAAGCATTAAATGCACGTATTAATAATCTATCAATTTTATTTTTATCTCGATATTACATCTGCTGAATTAAGGATATTGCTCCCTTACTACACATCCGTGGTTTGGAGGATTTCTCTTGGTATCCCAGTTTTCTTCTCCGTTTTTATTTTGCTGCTCCTCCATCGTAATCGTCATCTCATCTCACCTCATCCATCCTTCTGGTTGGCCAAAACGACAGGTCTGTACTTCGAGTAGGGCATCTGGCTGCAATTAGTTCCAGCCTAACCTCATCCATGGTTAAGGTTAATTATACTGAGATTAGGAACGAAACGAGTTTTGTTATGGGAGAGTTAGGCATAGGAAAAATTTCCGCCGCTAAGTGCGCAAGAGGCCACTTTAAAATAAAATTTTAATCTACGTGAATGATAAAAGAGAAAGATTTTACTCAGTTAGGAAGTTATATAAATTTGATTTATGATGATTGCAATTATCCTGCTGTTTTTAACGTAGAAAAAACTCTGGTACACATGCGACACTGGCGCTTACCTAGTGGGTAAAATGTTCGGTTGCCAAACTTTTAACTTTGATCTTCCCAACCTGAGTAGAAGTAACCTTATCCATGGTGAACTGCTTGTATCGACAAACCCTGGGAAGTTGTCATTACAAAATATTAACTATCTACACGAATCCTAATACATGATGTAACGTCATAAAATTGTCGAAAATTAACATAGTAGCATTTTATACTTAATTATAGTGTTACACACGGTCAAGTGAGGGCTTTTAAAACCACCTCTTGAAAGAAATATTACTGCTTATAGCTACATTTTTACAATGTTACATACTGGTATATTGACTTCTAGTTAATTTGGCAGGGAATTAATAAAAATAGTTAACTCCTGGCATTGTACTCTGAGTGTAATGATTTAATGTATCGCAACTTAAGGCAGTATATCTTGTATTATAAATTGTAGATAATGAGTTTTACGTATTAGTGTGACATTTTTATTCCTACAGTTCCACGGTTTCACTTGAGATCGCCCATGAATAAAGTTATCAGTCCCATGGCAATATTAATTTTACGTACGGCAGACGGAAACCAAATTAAAATGAAAACTAGATCATAAGCCAGGCATTTAAATATGCTCCGTTAACCCGTGAAGAGCGTCTATAAATCATAATCTATATATTTATTATCTGAAAAAACATTACTCTAAATGAAAATAACATTTATATTGGCCTTAAATAGTGTAATCATATATACTGGGATACGCGTTATCAAAAAAATGTATACTATACCAATTTTATATCGACAGGACATACATTTGTTTTCGTTGTCATAGTTAACTATCCCCATTATTTTATTGACTATAATTGATCTAATCAAATATTCCAAGTTAAAAATTTTGCGTTTTGAACCAGGGATAATATAAAAAAATTTGATTAATAGTTTTAACACTTATTTCCTGTATTACGGCTGAATTTACCGTCAGGGCAAGAGAGGAAGCCACGAACACGCAGAAGTTAAAAATATATTACATGTTACTACATATTTTCAAATCATCCAAAACATCGATTTATTTTTTTCAAGTAAGGCGGGTTCCATTTTTGTATTTAATTACGACATTTCGTAGTAAAAATCTCGTCTTTTCTCATAACCACCATGTAGCTCTCTTGTAGGTGTCGGAACTATCGTTGAGATAAAAATTCACTGGTGCACTTAATTAAACCAACCCACTGTAAATTGTATGCAACAAGCATGCCAGAGTCTCAGTTGATGTTAGATTATTCTCTATATGCAAAGAAATCGAAGCACACCACAGCTCACCAAGAAGCTGTGTGACCAGTTCTGACGGTGGCACAGGCACCATAATCTCGTGGCATGCATCGAATACGGGGCTCAATAAAAACGCATATAATTTGCCACCTGTCACTCACGGACAGAGGTTCGTGATTGGAAGTTTGAAGTAACCCGTCTTCACAGTGCATTCCGAAACAAGGTCTATTTAATTTTAATCCGCGGAGCGTGTAAACCAGTTCATGCATGATATCTTCCAACGTCAAGGAAATTATCAGCCACCGCTCCTTTGAGAACGAGCATTCTAACAAACAAAATAAACCTTAGATAATAACATACATATGCAGGAGGTATCTAAATTCGGCCCACAAACTTCGGTCGCAGGTTTAACATGAATAAATAAGTCGAAAACATATATACATCCTGTGGACTGAAATTAATCCCAAGGGTAGTACACGTCTTTGAAATTGGACCTGAAGCAGTAGATTATTTCAATTATCGGAGAAAATATTAAAAATTGAACACTTAGTTTCTGGATAATGTGTAAGTAAAACACAGCTTACAATCACCACAAAACCTGTCGCTGTCATCAAATTAATTCATGGAAATAATCCTGGTTACTACCAGTATTGTGAGCCATTCGCCATGACACGCTAGCATATTTGAGATTTTATTAATGGACGATGACGCCACATGTCAGAGTTGACGAAAAATGTCAGTGTGTGTAAATACTCTTAACCCCCCGCGTTTTCGAGGAATTCGTTTTTGAGATTTCCAAATAATACGTACAAAACCTGGCACGCTGGCAACACGCACAACACCCAAGAACAATCGGTTGCACATGTCAAAGGGGAAATAGAACAGAAAGCGGTATATTACAGTAGCGTTGCGAAATGCCATAATTTACAATAAATCTGAAACAATGGCAAATGACGCTAGATCTGTCTGTGTGCCATTTCCATGGCAGGAGACCCAATAGTGCTGAACAAATTGTGACTTAGCAAACATTAGTATGAAGAGAACAGAGGACATTTCACTGTTAAGAGCAGCCCAAATCTCTTCAATCAATCACCACCGTTACGCGTGAAATAATGTAGTTTTACAAACAATCGATAGTTGTATGACATCAATATCCATGCCACAGTTACCATATGTCTCGTTTGTGTAAGAATCGAATTGTGTTTCGATCGTGGATGAGGTGTACGTAATAAATCGCCTTTGTCAAATGGTTGTCATGTCAATTCGTATACGGGGCTGGTGACGGGAGATACCGTTTGTATGCAGGTATCACAACCCTTCTGCGTGAGGGACAGTTTGATACAGTATATAGAGGAATAAATTGCATATCATAATGGCCTATCAGTTAGGCCGCCATAAAACGCAAGCTATCGTCAAGTGGAGGGTTTTCGGCGTATGCGTTCTGTGATATGTTCATTCGTGAACTAAGCCAAAACTATTTTACTAATTCTTAGCGGAGTGGTAACAGAGACTTTGTCAGTGTATCGCGAAATGGATCGTTTTACCTTGT
This sequence comes from Clitarchus hookeri, assembly GCA_002778355.1. Lineage (NCBI taxonomy): Eukaryota > Metazoa > Arthropoda > Insecta > Phasmatodea > Phasmatidae > Clitarchus > Clitarchus hookeri. The sequence continues at coordinate 450,727 of NQII01000215.1, forward strand.
CATAAATGGCTGACTTTTATCTTGCGTATGGGGTTGCTCAGTACAACAGTAGAGCTGCAACACGCATGTACAGGGAAAGGTATCCAAACAGATGGGTGCCACATCATTCAACGCCTACATGCATTGATAGCAGGCTTCACGAAGAAGGGACATTTACGGTGAGAAAAAGAGATATACAGTATGTTAAGGTTACGTCACAGCGATAATTATACACCGTAAAACCAAGCCGTGCCTGTTCCAACACCGTACACGGGACAGGTGTACAGGCTTAACGCTGGCCGTCTAAGGTCAATACGATCACCAACACTTGGAGGAGGTTCTAAGAGTCACCATCTACCAGAACCTGACAAGTTGCGCATGCGGTCTGCTCTGGACATATTGTTACGTGTCACTGGTCTGCGTTTACCTTGACCCCTACCGCGCGAGCGAGCAGAAGAGGACGACATAGATGTTGTATGATAACGGGCGGCAAGTCAATGGAATGTTTTGAATGGCAGGCGAGCGATAAACAATGACGTGTGTTTCTTTTACACAAATCATCCCGCTGCGCGCTCCTGACGCTGGTTGTGTTTAATTTATTCGTTTATCTGAAGAATGCTCTGCATTACTGACCTAGTTTCTCTCAGCGTGACTCGGGGTGCGTCTAACCTTCCAGATGGTCAAAACGACTGATATAAAATTTCGTAGGGCCCCCGAGCCAGGGAGTTGATGAGTGGGTCAATGGCTGGAGTTTTAGCGATATACGACGAGCGAGAGAAAGGAGCAGCGAGAGAAGTGACCAGCGGAAGGAAACTCTGCGACTGTGAGCATCACAAAAGTGAACATTGCAACTGGCAGGCTGGACTATTGGACTGGATGCGTGAGTGAAAGACATTACAAATGAAGGCAACAGAATGTCTGAATGTGTGTTAATGAAGAGTATGAGTTGATTGACTACAACCAAAATGCTACATTCAGAAGGTCGTTTATTAAATATTAAATATACATTAAATATTACGCTCATTGAGAAATAAAAAGCGCAATAGTGGAGAGAGAGTAATGCTCTAACAATAACTGTATTAACCAATTAAAAACTAAATATAGCTTCTTTTTTTTATTAATACATCCAACCCTCACGAACTCAGATACGCTCCTCAGGCGTCTTTTAGCAATATTAATGCGTCGAGTATTGGGAATGAACTGCTGCCCTATTCATATCCTCTAGAGAAACTACACTATTTAGAGTTTGAAAACTACCCACATCGTTTACAGTTCGTACAGTGGAGTTTACAACGATGCAAAGTAGAGCCATATTTCTCAAGTATCGTGTTGTTTAAGGACAAATCGCAATTCACAAGATAATGTGTATTGACGTCTCGTAACTGTCAGGCTTGGGCGGGGAGAAACACTCAGGCACCCTTTATCCGCGGTTACCAGGAGAAATTTGGCGTCAACATATGGGCTTGATTTGTAGGTAACAATTTAGTTCGGCCATACTTTTTGTCCACACGCTTATATTATGACCGGTACATTTCGTTTAAAAAAAATTGCCAGAGTTGCTCGAAGACGTTACACTTGAGATTCGAAAAGGAATGTGGTAGAAGTATGACAGTGCACCACAACACTTTGGTGCACATGTTCGAGAGTACCTTTCGAGAGTACCTTTACGCCACATTTACAGGTTAATGGATAGGCCACAGTGAGGCCTGCAAGTTCCCCAGATTTATCACCACCTGAAATTTCTTGAGGGGAGTTATGAAGAGTTCGGCGTACGAGACTCCAATAGCGTCCCTGGAGTACCTCGTTACAAAAATACATGCGGCTGTCGAAGTCATAAGAATCACACCCGTCGTGTTTGACCATGATTGGCAATCGTGGCATCGTCAAAGTACACTGAAGAGACAAAAAAACTGGTACACCTGCCTAATTTCGTAAATTACTTGCAAAATACCGCCATACATTTGTTACCTCAAATATCAGAAAATTTCATTCCTCTATCTGGCCGTGTCTCATTGAAAGAATACTTGTTCGAGAGAGTACAATTTCGTACAACCTGGCGAGAGCACTGCTTCGCGCTCCCTTGCGCTCTCCCTTTGTGAAATTGAGACAACTACTCTCTCGTTTTTCTCCAACGTCACGCAGACAGCCAAAGACAAAAAAAATGCTTACGGCTGATGCAAAAAGGCGGGCAATTATGTTCAGATAAAATTGCGGTCATGGCTATTGTAGCCTAAATAATTTACAAGTGACTAAAATAATTCATAAATAACGTTTACACTACCAGAATAATTAGTAGTGCATAAAATATTATCACTTTTGTTTTAAATATTACCGTCAAGGTGCAGCAGAGTGACAAAAATTACGATACTTTGTCAGAAATCTTTATTTACATTTTTATAATTACGTGTTAAATAAGTAATTTCATTGAATAAAACAGTTGAAACTATCCATTTACAAAAAAAATGAGACGTATTTTTTGGCCTAGATAGCTACTGTAGCGTTGTTTAAAAACGGAAATAATGTAAACCATCTTCGTGCTCTCTCTCTCTCTCTCTCTCTGTGCTCTTCTTCTTTCGCGCTCTCTCCGGCAAATTGAGATGACCAGAGAGCGTTCTCTCTGACGTCATAATGACGTGGTCGCGAGAGTTACAGCACGATAGAGAGCTCTTTGGGCCAATTGAGACATGGTCTCTGTCATCTTGCCCCTTGGATATTCGCATCAATTTGTTCTTGAGGGTTGTGTGCATTGCCCGCCTGCCAGGATGTGTACAAAATCTTTGGACATTTCAAAAAAAGGAGTTCCTAGAAAATTGTTGGGGTTAGGATATTTACACAAGGCGACCTTTTTAGTTAATTGTGTCATGCGAATTCATAATCCATCAATACAATTCTAAGTATACTACTGCTTCATTGCGAATGGCTCGCATACGGGTAGTAACCGTGATTATTTCCATGAATTAATTTTATGACAGCGACAGTTTTTGGGGCGTTTGTAAACCGTGTTTCACTTATACATTATCCAGAAACCTAGTATTCCATTGTTTATATTTTCTCCAATATTCGTAAATATCTGATTCTTCTGGTCCAATTTGAAAAAAAGTGTCCCCTCCTTGGGATACATTTAAGATCATTAGTATAAATATGGTTTCAACTTTTTTAACCCGACTTTCCTGCAGCCAAAGTACTTTGGTCGTATTTAGAAAATTCCTGTATATATATAAAATTATTCAGCTAAGATGTTCTTCACAAATATCTTCTGAGCAGCCAAAGGTATCGAAATTTTTTATTTCGAATTCGTAAATGACAGTACTGCGTTCATAAGACATCGACTAAATCTATTTCGAGATGTAATTAATTACTCAGATGTCGATGTCAAATTTGTTAATGTTTTAATGAGGATATACCCCTTTCTCCCAATAGCATAACGTGTTATTATACGGTGAGTTCAGTGAGGCGATTATTTTGAAAATCCTACGAGAACTTTGAGAGATATCAGGGGGTGTTCATAGGTGTTATGAATTTGACTGTAGTTGTGGCTGGTGTAAGTTACATCGCCCACTGGTATGAGCAGCGGAGTGATCCTTCACAGGCGACGCACGCGCTAGTGATGCAGTAATACAGGTATGGAACGCATGCGAGAGGTGGTTTCGTGGTGTTGTTGTTGATGTTACAGACTAATAAAAGGTGTGTGTTCATTACTTGATTAAAAATTAATTCACCGAGCAATCGTGTCTGCTTCCCAGTTCACACCAATGCAACGTCTCCCAGCTGATGACGTAACGTACCCCGCCACAGCTACCGTCAAGTTCACACACCAATGCAAACACCATTACATCTCAAAAAGCGATCGTCGGATTTTCAAAATAATCACGTCACTGAACTCACCGCTTAACAGCATGTTATTCTACTCGTATTGGGAGAAATTGGTGAATCCCCATTTAGAAAATCCAATGTTGATATCGTTATCTCAATAATTAATTACATCTCTGAACAGACATAGGCGGTATATTATGAGTCCTGTAGTGCTCTTTACGAATTCTAAATCAGAATTTCTGTACCTTCAGTGGTTCGGAATATATTTGGGACGAACATCTTAGTTGAATAGACCTATATATGTGGTGTATTTATTTCATTTCTATGCGACAGTAGGTAAACAGCTCACTTAGCTAATCCACAGAGAGTTGTTATTCAGTTAACTTTATGCTTTTCCATGCCAGATTAGCGCTTACTACTCATTGGTCATTTATCCAACGTTAAAGGGGCCGGTATCGTGTTCCTTGTGCCTTCCATGCGTAAACTCTTATAAGAGTATCACTTTTTTTGTAAATAAGTCATAATCTCATTGTTCTTCAAGTAATTGACTTTCAGACGGCACAAACACAGGTGGCTCTTTTTGAGAGATCGTGTTTGCAAGACACATACTCTACGTCTTCTAGCACGCAGAAAATTTTGAGTTAGCTTCCTGTAAGCTGCATATCTAGATACCGATACCAACTTCAGTACTACTCATCTATGCTGTGAGGAATAGCGGTCTTCTACCCATAACGTAGCTCAATATCATCGGGATTTATTTTAAGCCTCTACACTCTGCTGCCGCAGTCTTGACACACGATATAAAGTTTCACATTCATCTGCATCCGCCACCTCTGTCTACGGGTTCCCTGCATCTAGAATTCACGTCGCTAAACACCGCAAGTCATCCGGCCACATTCTTTCTGCCATTGCGGTTTACGAGGTGTGCGTTAAACCAGCGCTGTTACACGCCCTACAGAAGATAAGGGAGTGTACTCATTTTTTTAGTTTTATACGCCAGTTAAAAAGAGGTGACGTTGCCTCTGTAGGGTTACGGAACCTATGTAACTGTAGCGAAAGCCATCCTTACGAGCAGTTAAATATTAACTTATTATATTTTTATATTTGTAAAGTTATTTATTTAGTGATTTATTATACCCCATTTCGCATGTGGTTTAAAGCAGTAATAAGTAAGTAAAAAAAAAATAACGTCAAGTTACTGCATGTTTGTAAAACACAGAAGCACAGAAAAAAATAAAACTGGGCATTTTTTTTGTTAAATTTCACATTTTATCTAAACAAAAAGAAGGGAAAATTACTTCAGCTGCTAAACATTCTTACACAGCGTTGATCTAATGTAACATTTGAAATTCCACCAGTAATGATGCACAGTGCATACATATACTTATAATGTTTAATTGTAGGAAGAAACTTGTACCTTCTTGCAATTAAACAGGTCTTTCTAAAATAAACTAGCTGAACTACCTGGCGCTGCCCAGTTATAAGAGGGTACTGACAGATACAAGAAATACCCTTTTTGGAGAGTTTCGGGGACGATTGGGAACTGGAGAAATACGACACAGTTTTATGGATTTTGGAGTGTTCAACTCCAATGGGATGCCGGAGCTCATTTTGGCCTACACATCATTTTAAGTTGCGTACTGAAGGGCATCCCTGCCAAATTTAATCCAGATAAATTGAACGGTGTATAATTGTAAATAGAATAATGCTACTAATATTATAAATGCGAAAGTGTGTGTATGTTTGTTACCACTCATCTCCATAAAGACTGAACGGATTATTATTAAATTGTGTATGTTGGTACTTTAGATCCTGGAAAATGACATAGGATACTTTTTATCCGGGAAAGTAGTACGACTCATGTGGAATTACAACAAAACGTAATTCTGCAACGGCTCGGAAAGTGACAGAAATATTTTTTTCCTCTGGTGTCAGAGTTTATGAGGCCGCCCAAGGACCTCTGAAATGGCATTATAACTGCTATCAATCGATAACAAGCGGGGCCGAAAATTTAACGTGCCCTCCGAAGCCCGGTAGTGCTCAGATATTATGCCACTAAACGGTCACCCATCCAAATTTGTGCCGCTGGGAACGTTGCTCAACTTTTGTGATCGATTAAGATCCCTCAGAAAAGCACAAAAAGCAGTAACTAGATACACTTATTTCTAAAGCTACAACTTGCTGAGACTCAAGTTCTGATTTTCATACATCGACGCTGGAAAGCGGAAATGTGGTAACTACGTGATGGTTGCTCAGATACACTCCAAAAACAATACCCTACTTCTTGGCTATCGGGTAAAAAATATTTCCTTCCTTTTGGGTTGCCGTAATCATTTAAAAACCTAGGCCAACATAGTAAAATTTTATAATTTAGTTTTCACATAAATGAATTTTCTTTTTCCAATTTATTTATTAGTGTATCACTGTAAACCTCAATTGTACCCGGGCGAAGCCAGGCCAGTTCGTTAGTAATACATAAATTAATACATAACTTGAAATATACATGAGCTTTTACATAAATGTTGTAATAACTACGTGCGCACAATAATGAAATGATGTAAAGCTACTTAACTACTAATCAAACATTTCAATGCCGCTTTAAAGCAAAGAGGGCATTTGAATAACTGTAAAAAAACGCAATATGTCAAATTTACGTAATCAGTAATTGGAAAAATAATACACAATATCACATTATAACTCAGGTTATATGGCACATCAGCAGATGTCTCTAGGGTCGTTAGGTGCACACAGCGAAAAAAAAATTAATTCAAAACCACATCACGAATTGCTGTTGCATGGAAAATTTGAAGCAAAGCTCAACGGGACCAAGGGCTGTTTCGTCCTAATCCTTTCCCATTCAACGTCGAAAAGACTTTCACGGGAAAAAAAAGTGACAAAAAAAAGGAGCGCAAGGCAATTTGCCATTAACGTCTCGGCATTCTTTCTCATAAGCCCGCAGGATTGCCTCGCTGCCTCGACAGGCGGGCCCAGCATTACACCGCGTGGCACAGGGAAACTTGAACTGAAAGTCTTTGCCTGAAGGACTTCATTCAAACAAATATACAGCGTGGAACAAAACTCTACCAACAAACTTAGGCCGGCGATTCCTCATGAAATAATAGGCAGAAAAAAATATATACAAATTATGGCTTTCTTTTATTCCGGAAGGGTGTGTGTGACCACCCTTTAAAGTATAGCTGAAGCAGGCAGGCGTTCACTGTTAGTAACACAAACAAAATAATTTTGTATGTAAGACATTATTGAACTACGAACTGAAAGCCATGCAACTGCTTCCATAAATAAGGAAAGATTGGAATACCATTTGTACATTTGAAAATTTAACTCTCCGGCATTTTTGTGTTGTGCCCTTCGGTTAACTAATTTATCCCGCAAGCGGACAAAGCAATCCTCTTGTGTTATTACCCTACACGCTATAGTTTTAGAGGCAATCACGTCTATTATTCGGACATTGTAAACTTTGCGATTTTGTCTCTGAAAAGTATGCATTAATTTCTCGAAAACGATTGTGCATAAGGGAAAAACCACAAGGCGACATGTTTATTATGTATTTCAGATTAACAATCCGAAGGGAACAACACAAAAATGCTGCATTGTTACATTTTCAAAATGAAAACGAGGTTCTAACCCGTTCTTATTTATGGATGGGTGTTGATATCGGCTTTCAATGGCTTGAGGTTTGCATTTCGTCGTTCCGTAATCATTAACAAGAAAATCATTTTGGCGGTGTTATAGCAATAAATATCAGCTCCAACTACACTTTAAGGGTGATTACACCCTTTACGAATATACTTTATCTATAGGTAGTCTATGTATTTTTCTCCGCTATTATTTTTTATGAGGAATCGCGTTCCAAATGTTTGTTGGTAGAGTTCAGTTCCAGCCTGTATAGTCTTGATATAAATAATTTCTGAATAGAAGATACTCGCATGGCGTCTAGTGAAGATTTAAAACTTTTGAAGAAAAAAAAACTTCGTGAAAGTCACAGCAGTAAGAAAATACAATGCAGTCATAAGAAGGTATTTCTTCCATATTCGATTTGTTTCACCGTAACTTAATTTTCAGACAAAATATTTGAAAACGAGGGCTGTCAGGCCATAGGACATACTTTAGCTGATATTATGTCAGCACTGTTTAACCTACGTTTGTGTCGCATCTCTCAAAAACACTACCCTGAAATACGGTATTTCAAATTTGCATGCAAACCGTTTTAAGTCCACGTTCGTAAGTAATCATTTCGGTAGAGATTTCATTATCGCCTCTTCTTGATGTGTCACCTTTGCACACCTCCTCCTCCTCCCGCTGGATATGGCCTTATATAGAGACTGGCCGTTTTTACCCATGGTGACAGTTTCCATATTGGCATTGTGTATTTGGGCCTCGGACAACTGTTTCCGTTAATTCTATGCTGAGTTGATGGTTCGGGCGATAACACTCATGATTCTGATTAAGTCCCCGAGGACCCCAAGTAAAGGCAAAATCAATGGAAAACATCTGTCGATAGATGTTTTCTTGGCCTTGTATGCTTTTCTTCCCTTTGTCATAGCTTTTTCTTACACTTGTGCCTTTCTCTTGCTCTCTGTGCCTGTTCCAATTTTAACCTGCGTTTTCCTCTTATCTCCCATACCCATTATTACCTTGGCCTTCATCATGTTGGTAATGCCCCAGGCGGCTATTTTTTCTCTGGGTCCAGAGTCTGATGGTTTTCTTATTTTGTCGACCTTCTGTACAATTTTCTTCTCTGAATGGTATCGGGAATCCAGATCATTGTTTAGGGAGTAAGCGATATCGTGCTTCTTCCATGTCACGTTTAGTGCATTGATGCATGTGTCACCATGGAACAGCCTTTGAGGTAGATTGGTCCCTGGCCTGCAGAACTTATATCCAGGAATGTGCAGCTCAAACGGTAGATCGTTAATCAGCGTCAACATTCCCGCTTCCAGCTACGGTCTTACGTCGTACAGTTATCGCGGTGAACTTAGCGAGAAAAGTATTAATAATTTCCTTTTATACACTTTAGTTTCAGTATCATTCTAGACTTGGAACAGTACAGATGTAAAATGCTAATAAGGGATATTCTTTGTCGCTTCTATGGTAAAGCATTTAGAGTTATGCCGAATTTATGACATGAAATAACGACCTGCATAATGAAAAGTTCAAGTGTGACTTTTCAATGCAAACTCCGCCAGAGGCAGTTTACTAGAAGTGATATTTTGAAGAGACATTCTAAAATTTGCAGCACTGATTCTGTGCAATCTCCGCATGCTCTGCTTTCAGGTCCACATGCTCCGCAATCAGATCTGCCATCGGCTCAGTACGCTCCGCAAACGGCTCTGCACACTTCGCAATCGGCCATGCATGCTACGAATTAGCTCCGCACACTACGCATTCTTCTCTACAATCAGTTCCACACGCTCCGCATTCCGCTCTGCATTCAGCTTTTTAGCCCACTGCATGCTCTGCAATATGCTCTTCATGCTCCACGCAATCTGCATTCAGCTCCACAGGATAGTAGGGGTAACATAAATATTATCTAGTACGATATTACTCTACCCATACGCATTCATGCTGAAGATGAAGATATTTCCGAATACAGTGAGGTGCGTCATTGCGAGACCATCAAATTGTGGGAAAACATGCATGCTACTGAGTCTGCTGAAGGAAGAGAATAAACTTAGGTTCTAGAATGTGTACCTATATTCAAAATCGCTCCAGCAACCGAAATGCCAGCGACTGGCACGAGTAATGCAGGCTGTAGATGGTGTGGGTTATTTCCCTTGTAACGTCAACGAAGCCATCGTGCTGCCGAGTTAAGCACTGCAAAACTCGGTAGTTGTCGTCGATGACGTTGCCTGCGAAAAACCAATTTTTATTCAAGACTACTTTAGCAAAGGACGACACACGAACGTGGACTGCATGTACCTCAGTCAGACTTATTCGCGCATACCCAAACAGCTGCTCCGAGACAAGCAAACGTGTTGGTTGTGTTTCGCATGGACGATATGAATTTATGGCATGTTTACGAAGATAATGTAAATACAGACATGATGCTATCAGATTTCAAGAGTCTGTGTGTCTTGTGTTGGAAAGAGGAATACGGATTTTTGACGATCGTTAAGGATTGGCCCCTATATAATGGGAGATACCGACAGCGATTCGATCAGTTCATCGCCGGTCGTCGAGAATGAGTTACAGAAAATCGAAATTCAGCAAAGTAGCCTCAAGATGTGTCTTTACCAAGACGAAGATGGAGGTTAACTCATACCATGAAACGATTAAACTTGTGATGCTGGTAGAAGAATGGTTCGAAATGTTGGCGAACCCAAATGATCCGTGGATGCTTCTAAACATTCTGTCCTCGAAACTGGTAATGTCATCATCTCGGAACTGTGCAGTTTGTTGACCGGACCAAACACATTCTTTCAGAACTACCTGTCCGACACTGGGGAAGATGGAGCGTGTGAAGACGGAGATCGTCCTCGATAGGGTGGCTATGAATTAGAACGTAACCAGTGTTAAAAATCAAATTATCAACCAAGTGAATGTAGCATCTGCGCAAAATGAAGAGAAACCTAAAAACCTGGAACGATATAAGACACATATTTATTAACTCGATTTCCCACCTCGCCATGAAAACATATATTCAAAATTACAGCAGGGAAATATTGGATGTCTGCTGTGAATGCCTGGGCAAGATAGGAAGTATTTTGATGTAGACGAAAAACTAAATATATAAAAGAGAGCAACAGTAACAATTTTTATTTAGTGCGATGTCGGAAATTGCCAGCGACCTGCATGGGACGATACAGTCTGTTCGCTCGAAGTATTTGCTCGCCAAGAGGGCCAAAATTTCACGTGACCATATAAATTAAGATACCATTAATCCTATTTCTCGTCATCTCGATGTACACCAGGAGAGCGATGGAACACCAGTAGCCGTGAAGCCCAAAATCGACGATACTGCTGAACCTATGAAGAAGGGAAAACATGATGATATATAGACAGGTAGGGACGATGGATCGGATGTGGATTTGCAACAGAAGAAAAAAGTACGGAAGAGAGTTTTCAAACCCATTACTCTTGTTCGCCGGTACCTACGATCATAGACATCTCACAATAATGATAAAACTTACAGTGTATATAGGTATAATGATAGATGGTTCCTCGGTGCTGATGAAATAGAGTTTATACCAGGTGGAATCATCCAAGTAGGCGATTACAAGACACGTGTAACCCCCGGGCTATGTTAACTTCTATTTCGCAAGAAGCACAGGATGTTTACAGAATCCAACCTGCTGGAATACAAGACATTGCTCGAACTCACGCATGCACTTTACCAAGATAATGATCCCGAGACAGGTGTTTATAAGGACGATGATCATGAAAAAATCTACATTCTCGCAGACCCATTAATTGGCCTAGCACTGAAAAGCAGCGGATGTTTAAAGAAGATAGACAACAACAAAAACACCGACTACATATTTTGGGACGACCCGAATGAGATGGTCGATAGACTGCAGCTACTTCTCGCTTCGCAAAGGGTTGAAAATTACTCTCACACTATCGAGATAATTTCAATCACCGAAGAAATGAAGGAGGGATGCTACATAGAATGTGTGGATGTGTAATCGCCAATGAACTGCACGCATCTGCACGACGCAACTACCGCTGCTTCTAGGTCGTGATATGTGGGATGAACGATATTTTTCAAGCCTACGTCGTCAAGATAATACCGTATGCCCGTATCAACAATGTCCACAAATACATGTTGATAGTCATCAATGCATATAGCAAATTCGCCTGGGTGAGGCCTGTCAAGCCGAAGAGTGCACACGATGTCACCAAAGCCATTGCAGATGTATTGTGGGAAGGATGCATCCCGACTAATATACAAACCGACTAGGGCAATGATTCTACAATGGAAATTTCAAGGCCCTGATTAAAAAGTATGGCATAAATCATTATTTTACATAGAGCAATCTTAAAACTTCTATCGTCGAGACGTTCAACAGGATTCCGAAGGGGAAAATGTGGGGGCATTTCGCTACGACTGGCAGCTACAAGTGGCTGGCTGACACTACTGCCGAAACTCATTCGCGAGTATAATTCTACCGTTCATTCTACAACTCGCATGAAGCCTGAAGACGTTAAGGACGACTCCGTGCTTCGAACCTTCTACACTGATATAAAAAGGAGGGACCCACACAAGCCTAATGCCAAGGTTGGTGACCTGTTGCGCATTTCCAAACAGAAATGCATTTTAGAGAAAGGGTTCACAGCCAATTGGAGCCCCGAACTCTTTCGCGTGCGATGTATGCGCAACAATGCTCAGAGGACCTATTTTCTCGATGTTATTAACAATGTTCCCATACATAGAAATTTATACACAGAGGAGATCTTACCTACAAAGTTTCCAGGTGTGTATTTGGTTGAGAAGGTGCTGAAATGGCATAATGGCGGTGGGGTTTCCCAGCTTACTACAATTCCTGGGTCGACGATGTGGACATCGAGCAGTGAACACAAAAGATTGCAATTAATAAACCTGTGTTTTTTTTTCCATTTTGTACAATACCAAGTAAAATTAGTTTTTTTTATATTTTGTGTTTTGTTAATTTTAAAATACCCCTACTTTATATAAAATTATTATTAATAAAAATACGTTTAAAAATAAAACAAAAAAATTAATACTACAATTTACGTACTTTGCAGGAATAATCAATGTCGCCATTTAGTACACGCCGATACCATTCTGCACAATCAAGAAATTCGCACTACCTAAACATTGAAAACAGAAGATAGCTGATGGTTAGGTCTGACTCCGGACCCTGGATCCTTTGTTTTTATTTGGCATACCCTATGCCTATAAAACCAATATGGCTACCACTGCTCTGCCCTCGAAAAAGATACCCCCAAATCCTTCCGATGGATCGAAAAGTGCTTTCTAGGGGATCGTTTATGCATCTGGGGGATTGGTGCTTTTTTGAGGGAGAAATAGGAAATTTTATGGGAAAAAGGGAAATTTTGAGGGGAAATGGCCGCCGCAGGACCGGATAAAAGAGCATGAACAGCTCAGAGCTGAGATCCCGGATCCCGAATGCCCCGACTCATCATTTTTCTTTTACTTATATGACATTTACATAGCGCTACTTTGATATTCTATATGGTAAGAATAAGTAAAATATTTCCCAAAAATAAAATTGAAATTTCCTAGTTTTTCATTTAGCACTATTTCAAAAAATGATGTAGCACAAGGTCAACGATTAACATGGGCGCGGGAACAAGGAACTTACGCTACTGAACTCTCGATGAATGGAAATAAAATGCAAGTACGGATGAGTCGAAGCAATTTTTTTGCACACGGCCACGGCGATGGCATGGTGAGAGAGTCACCAAACACATGAAGTAATAGTTCCCCCGTATCAGCAGGGTAGAGTTCAGAGTGGTGGTGGTACCCTCGTGTAGGAAATGTTTACGGTAGGTGAAATATGTCCCCTGGTACACATTCGATTGTCCTTCACCGGCAGACGATACAGGAACCTGTTGGCTGATTATGTTAACACATTTCGGCACCTACAGCACCCTGCTGGAGACCTGTGTCTACAGCAAGACATTGCACCGGCCCGCTGTTTCCAAACTGTAACGAAGTGGTTGGATGAACACTCCACATACTTGAGTTTGCTTGCTTGGCCCCCCAGGTCACCCTACCTCAGTCCTATTGAACGCATCTGGAACGTTGTTGATAGTGATGTGTGCGTCGTGGATCCTGCTCCGACTGATCTCCGTAGATTTTGGGAGGCTGTGCAGTGGTCATTGGTCAGTACGGCTCCCGATAGCTTCCGGTGCCTTGTGGAGTACATGCCACACCGTATCACAGCCGTCAACAGAGCGAAAGAGATTGCTACATTACACAAGGTAGGTATCTCTATTCATCTTCTCATAAGTGTACATTCCTAATATTAAGGAGAATTGCATGGACTACGAATTAATATGATCAGTTCTGTGCTATATGCTACGTCAAAGCTTTTAATTTTACACAAACGCAAACAGTTTTAAATTATACGTGTTTATACCTTGACGATATGTTTTGCTAGATTCACGATAGGCTTATCTTGCACAAGGTAAAATTCCTGAATACAGTCACAGCTTCCGTAGCTGAAACAGATATATACTCATTTCATGTTGCACGAAATGAAACAACCGTTAAATTGAGGCATTTACTTCGGTTTATACCAAACGCATCTCCGTTCTCAAAAATGGGGAATGAATGTGCAGATCCGTTGAGTAAACTAATTTGTACTTCCCTGCTTTTTTTAATATTCCGGGTCGTAAATTATTTTCCACCTTCACTGCTGCTTATAAACACTTCTGTTCTGGAATAGGCGTTTATATTTGTTGTCACATTGCCTTCAAGGAGATTATTCATGAGGAAATAATATTAATGGGTTAAAGGCAAAATAACAGCTTCTGCATGTCTGCTACGGTCTATTAGCGCCTTCAGAGAGGAAACTTGTATAACGTTTCGAAATGCATGGTAAAGCTCTGTAAACTTTTAGACACTGTTGTAGGTAATGAAAGAGCGTTGAACATGGATTTTACCAAGTCTGCGCTCGTTAACTCTGTTTGAACAATGTGTTCTCTGCGTCTTCAGAGCAGTGCTTCTGACTCTGAAAGTGTTACGTGACCTGGCGGGTAGGACGGAAAATCGATTGTAGGCGGCACGTGAATACCATAATAAGTTCCTCCCAAGGCATACATTGCAAAAACGACAATGGCAATACTTTGAAAGCCCCTTCAAAGATGTAGTTTCTGTAGCCGATGTTCGCGCGATAGCAGAAAATCTGAAGATGCTGTCTTCTCATTAATGGAACGCATGTGTAGGCCACTGCATTCGAGATTTTGTTGAAATTAGTGAGCTTTTCATGAAGGAAACGTTAATTAACAAGATGTACATGCTTTTTATAATGACGCACTTTACGACAGGCATTCATTTTCAAGTTCTATTGAATTAAAGACAAAAAAATTTGTTTGTAGAATGGCCGTCCCTAAGATCAGTCAAATAAAATGGTTTTAGTTTTTTGAAGTAAATATCTCATTTTTCCTTTAAAATTGTTAGCTGTACTGATGTGTAAATCTTCATTTTAAACAACAATTTAATAAACCTTTTTTATTAATTATTAAAAATTTTATGCATAAAAACCTTTAATAAAGTGATTCTATGTTCATTTAGAAAGGAAATATATTTTACCTCCTTGAAGAATGTTTTTGGGGGAACCGGGTACTGTGGTTGAAATTTCGAAATAATTCACCTCTTTTCTGTTTTCCGGTTCAATGGCAGCGATTTTTTTTTTTTTTTTTAACATTCCTCTTGAAGTATTCCCAAAGTCATAAAATACTTGATAAATTTCATGAAATATTTGCAATCAATTCGCAATAATGTAACAAAGACACCTTAAACCATATCCGGGCTCTACTGTATCACGTTTTTTCAACAACCATCGCCAGTTTGAAATTCGATTGTATAAATATCTTAGTTTTAATTTATAAAATACATAATTAATTCACGGAATACATAAAATTTAATTTCAAGGTGCTTTTATATGTATCAAATTTTTCTTGGATTCGATAATGGCGGTCGTCAGTAGGAAGCTGAAGTGTTCAAATGTGGCAACACTGCATTGGGGGCCGGTCGCATCACATCACCATGGCCTGTGCGGGTACGCTTGTGAGACACGTGCTTTTCTTGCCCGGGTATTATTGGCGCATGTGCTTCGTAATTATTTTACTCCACATACGGCGATTATTTTTCTATCAAACGGCCCCCATACGACACGTACCAATAGCAAAGAATGCAATGTTCAGTGTCAAGTCGAAGAAGACTTTTCGGCAAGGCAAATTGCTAGAACAAAGTTTCCTAATTTGGCAAATGGTTGTCTTACTTACACTGTTTCAACCAACAATTATTTAGTTAGAATGTGCCATTTTCTCTGTATAGTGTCTAGAATGTTCCAGGCGCTTCTATTTTGAGGTCAGTAATTTTTATCTTGTGTGAATTAGTGTGGGGTAATAGGTTTTTGTATTTCGTTTTTTTGAAGTTTGCACCCATTGGAACGTCGTATCAACTACCATCTGATTCCGGAAAAGTGAATAAATGCAAAATATGCTCCACTCCGCTTCGTAGAGCGCGAGCAATTTTACCGCTCCGTACTACTTTTCATGCTTCATATGTGGTAAACCCTCTGAAGCAGGTAAGAACGTCTGAAACAAGGTAAGTTTGTATGCCCTGAGCGCCAGCTATCACTTGCTCTCCAGGAAGAATATTAGTGCAGATTATGTGCGAACTCACTTTCTTGCAGCTATTTTTTTCGAGGTTTTAAATATTTTTAAAAATCCTTTCGGAATTATCGTGATGCTATTTCCCCAGGTTTTGCGACATTTACCCCAAAATTTCCTTCATCTTCATAGTTCTCTCCACTATTGCTATTCATTGTATGTTGTGCGAATAAAACAGTGTGCCTGCTATTAGGATTCAGGATGACTAGTATTCCGGTATATATAATATTTTGTAATTTCATTCAATTTTCCGCTAAAAAAAAAGATTTGTCCATAATTACAAATAAAGAAAAGCTTCCTCGCCCCTTTTTCTATTTAAATTCAACGAAAAGTTATTTAATAACACGTAGTTAGTAGACACATTCGCTTGTTTAAAATGAAATAGTTACTTCAAAATGTAATAATCGAAGACCTGACTTTACAATTTAAGTTATTTCCTGGAGAATGAAAATATTTTTTCTATGTGTATTACAAACAGAGCTCTTGTAACTTTACGACGAAGAACCTTTAGTAGGCATATTGCTGTGTTTTGACAAAGGTTTATGAATATAAACAAAGCAATTCTCAGTAAAATGTACACATATATGTTAACAGTGAGAAGAGGTATTCTAAACTTCCCATCGGAACGCTGTGAGCTGATTCCTTACTCAAACGAAGTCATAGAACGTAATACGACTACGAAATAATTTTTTTTAAAAAGGATGTTAGGAAAATGCAATTAATTTCATTTAAAATAAATTCGTAAATATTTTTCTAACAAAAAAAAATATCCAGAAAGAAATATTGGTTCGTTGAAATAAAATCTGGCATTCTACAGTTAGGTGAGTAATATTCTCTTTCATTAAGGAAATACTACGCTGCTCGTGAAAAAGTACAGCTAGCAGGCAAATATCAGCACCATTTCTAACATTGGACATATTTTAAACGAGAAATATTCAGGGGCCGCGGTGGTGTAGCGGCCGGACCACTCGCTTCCCACCAAGGTGAACCGGATTCGATTCCCCGCGGGGTGGTTCTGGATTTTCGCACGTGTGAATCGTGCCGGACGATGCCGCTGGTCGGTGGGTTTTCTCGCGGATCTGCCGTCTCCCCCGTCCTTGTATTCTGACGCTGCTCCATGCTCACCTCACTTCATACATACCGGCTCTCAAGACCTCGGTGTTAAGGGCCGCCCAGATCTCTCCTCTCCCGCCTACCTGGAGATGTTTCCGCTTTGGTCGCTCTGGAGTGCGGGAGTGGTAATGGCTACAATGCCACGCACATCGACGCTGCCGTCGCCGCTACGTGTAAGGCTCTCAACAGGAGTGAAGTGCTATCATCGTGCTGTCTGTACCTATGAAACTTTCAGCAGCGACTGTAATTTTATTGGGGGAAGTCTCGAGCAAGGTTCAATGAAGGCCTTTATCACACTGTAGTTTCGTTTGTGTCCGTCTAGTGTTTTTTAAGATACAACAGTCTGAAAAAAATATATTTTTAACAATGTTGCACTGAGAAACATGTTTTGTTGTATCAAACAAAGGTGGTTTGGTGCAATGAAATTTATTGTTTGTATAAGGACAATTAAATATTTTGTTGCTGAAACCCAATTATCTTTGTCCATATTTTGGTTGCCACAAGCATGTAAGTTATGGTATGTGCAAGTAAAGATTTGTATGGCTTTACGTACATGAAATAGTTAGGGTTATCATTATAAAATGTGTAAGCACAACTGAGTTTCAAACCTGGAACTTCTGCGCCCAAACACGGAGGCATAGTGCCTCAGCTTACATGGTATATGATGAAGGAGTAAAGTTCAACATGTATAATATTCTAATACAGGACATTTACGCAAATAAATGTTTTTCAATTTTAAAGCTTTAAATTTTGTTTGATGTTGAACTGGTTTCATTGTGGTTGCGTAAACTATCATGAAGCATCAACAAACACTGCCACTATCCTATCACGAAAATTACGGACGAAATCTAGAGTTGCCGCAAGAAATTCTGTAACAATAGACATCAGATTGTTCAAGGTAATCAATTACTTATCCATTTAAAACGAAATATTTATTTGACTCTGCAGATATATTTATTGTGTTTGCATAAACCAAACCGATCAGTTGATTATACGTACTTGTAAAAAAGTTGTGTGTATCAACACACAGGTATGAAGTCGGAACAACCAAATAGTTACTTGGCTCAACAAATTATTTTCAAATAATTTATTTGGTTCAAAGGAACGAATGCAGATGTTTGGAGCAACAACCGAACAGCTGAGTTAACACATTATAGTGAGTTGTTAACAAGTACTTATAAGAGAGATGTATTTTATATCTGTAACTTAATCTTTCTGTCTTTCTGTAGAGCTCCAAAATAATATCTCAGGTAAACATATTGGGTACACATAGAATAGTATTGTCATAAAAGGCGTTTTTCGAACATGCTATTACGCAGATCAAACGCCCTAGCTCCTTAATGGAATTATGTTCTATTGGGTATTTACATTCTGTGCCACTTTTTGCTTCACGTACAATGTAAAACAATGAAGTGTACATAATTTACATCAAGAAATTTAATCGTGGCAGCTGAAACACTTTTGTGTGAAGTCGCTATGCAGGTGCGTTTGTTTTAAACATTTAATAATTCAATATTAACAAACAGACGTTTGTTAAAAATAACGAAATTAAAGTTAACTTTGTAATCACTAACATAAAGTTTAGCCGTTCACCAAGAAAAGATTGTTAACGTGGATTCAAAAAATTATTTTTTATACTTAAACTGCCGTCATGCTCTATAATATAATTCCTGAGAAAATATTTCACTAAAAATAATAACAACCCGTCATATGTGTAAAATATTCGCATTCTACGATAACAAATCGATAATATCTCTACACTTCAAAATTTCAGGCATCCGATTCCCCGGATGTTCTATATTTTCAAAGCCCAGTTTCAATTCCTAGCGAGAGTGCCATGTATTTGATGGGAGTACCGCGCAAGAAGAAAAAATCCTGACAATGATACAAACCAGAATATAAAATGCGATCTTCTAAGATTGAGATGAGATTCTGTTACAAACATGCACTTCCAAACTTTAATTTTTGCGCTTTCTCGCTACCCACTATTCGTCAATATTTCCAAACTTTTCTGTTTTATTTGATCTTTATGTCACTTTCAGCTTGCTCCTATATTATTATTAAAGTCAGTGCGACAGTTGGCAAAAACGTCTGAATATTCAGGAACAAGACACCATCCATGATTTTAAGGAGATATCTACTCATTCATTACACAGAAAAAAATTGGATGCTTATTATACGTGTGTGGAAATCCTATAAATGTGTGCTCCACAAAAACCCACATTATTTAACTTAGATGCAACAAAACTATGCTTATTCATACCATACTAGTGGAGGTAAATGTTTTTTTTCCGATGGAAGATTCACAAAACAGTATTACAATTCAAAACCTCATCGTCTAAGTGCAATCAGACGACTTAGATACATCGCCTTCTCGTCCATTTACAGCAAAGTTTGTTAAATAATTCATTACTTTTCTTTAGGCTTCATTTACCGTTTGAATAATAAAACAAAATTGTCTTTATTTAAGTGAAATGATTATGAATTTTCTCCTTGCGTTTTGTGTTAACTTTCCTTACTTTCCCGCTCGATTATTTTGTTTATCCAATCATACGCTTAATAATACCCTTTCGAACAATCTATAATGAAAAATATTTCACAACGGTAATAAAAGATTTTGTGAAAGATACAATCACGGGCATTTTAACATAACTGCTACATCTTAAATTCCTTATTGTCTGAAAACGCATATTTTTTTCAGAGTAACATATACTCATACTAAATAAATACTATTCCTACTGTCAATTTTTAAAAAATGCTTTGCGTATTAATTAGTTCACTAAGCCGCATGACTATAATGTACAGACCTCGATGTCCACATCAAAAGGGACAAGTAAAGGATAGCGAGTTGAAGTCATGACCATAATAACAACCCCATTCAGGGTTCGGATCACCAAATAAATGCATCGAAATTCATGGTTGCAAACCCTGAATGGTGCTCATCTAGGTAAAAGTTAATTTAAATGTGGCATGCAAGTGCTCACAGTCGGTGTAGCGAGGAGCTAAATCTGAGATCACGGCAAATTCAAGCTAGTTCAAAGTACAACAATTTAAGTGGCATGTCCAGATACAAACTTACTATCACAAGCAAGGAATGTAATGGCTTACGGCCCAATTTGCCTGTGCGGTAAAATCAGTAACTGATGTTGCCCCTTGAAAAAAGGTCATGTGCTCAACACAAAATTAGAAACCCTAAATCTAATACCTAAATCATTATGCCACACAAATTTAAACGAGAGGCGGCCTAAAAAGAAATGTGAAACAACGGACACTTTGAAAGTAACGAGGAACGCTGGCAATCTCAGCCTGCCCTGGGATGGAGACACATAGAACACTCTACCAACAACATGTGAGTAGGTGTCTACATGCCTCTAGCAGCAGAAGTTCAGATGAAGTGACAGAGAGTCAGGTCACACACAGCTCCTACGATCTCTGGCCAGGCAAGGGGGCGACGCATGCGCGCAAAAGGAGTGCAAAGAGGGGAACAAGGAGAAGGGAGACAAGGCTTGGAGGAGTTGCTTGGATAAATAACACTGCCCGAGCATCACAGCGGCGAAAGTTGGAAGCGGGGCCTTCAAACACATCACGACGCATTGGACTCAGTAAAAAAACAAACGGTTCAGCATATTACTTGGTATTTTATTCTTGGTATTGGAAAATCACAATCTGCTCATATAGTAATTAGCAAATAATAATGTAAGAGAATGAGACAAATATTAATATACATCATATAAAGCATCACTTTTATATGTACTAATTTGTTCTATATACCTGCGCAATTCCTTTTATATTTCGCGTAATGATTTATATTTAATTTTTTGTACTGTAGATTACACATTTGTGGATATTAGCGTTATCCGTTAGCATGCTTAAATGGTCGATGGAAATTTTACTTACGGCATCAGATTTATATATGGCCCATTAACATATTTCAAAACCCTAGACAAGAAATTCGAAAATTTTTTTCATTAAATGTACTATAAAGATTTCTACTTTAAGCAAATCTACCAACAATGGAGTTTGCCTTTTTATGCCAATCCTGCACAATTTCATCAAATGTATTTATATTCTTTGTACACGCTTTTGCTTCTTGCTTAAAGAGTGCAGTACATACACATTTTTGTACCTTTTAAGAATACTGGAATGTATCATTGTTAATATTATGCATCTGTAAGTCATTAATTTGTTAGGTTAGAATAATCTCTAAACCAAAATGTATAATCATAAGATTACAAGAGGTAGTTATTTCCTGCCAGGGTGTATCGTAATATTATTAGTGCCAACTACGATGTAGCTAAGGACGATAATACTTTCTGTCCGAAAACTGTAAGTGTTGAAGAGAGTTATATTCTGTCATAGTTCATGGTTCGTTTTGGACTTAAAGGTATGACCACTTAACCTGGTAGTTGTGTTTTGTAGTTTTGTTTGCTCCGTAAAAATCATAATATGCCTATTCCATCATTTACTGACTTATCTGCTTTGTATCCCCGTGATATTATATGTTCGAAGACTGTTCCTGTACATGAAGCTGTTGATAATCAAACCGCTCTTATAAGCCTGTATTCTAGTCCTGTATTGTATTCCCGTATAAAAATTAAACTTGAACTGGGAGTTAAAATAAGTTTGAATAGAAAACTTGTTGGTACAACAGGTGAATTGCGTGTACTTGGTCATATACATATGGTCTATTCTGCATAAACATGAATAAACTTTGTTCTGATGAAATCTATCTATATGTTTTCATATAACTTGTCTATTGGCTCGCAATTAGCAATTAATTTCCCCATCTGGCATGGTGGGGAACAACAATCAATTTTGCACTACCAGTTGTAGTAAAAATTTTACAGTCACTCTAGTCCACTCTTCCGTAAGACAGCGTCACATTGAAAAAAGAAAAACAAGTTTTATGGGATGTAAGGGTAAAAATTCGATCGATTACAGCCAGATGTAGAACATAAGTGGTGGGTTGGTTGTTCAATTAAACTTAATTTCAGCCTTTTAGTTAGATGGCAAATTTAAAAATGGTGGCTTCATTAATATTTTAGTTTAGTAGACTATTAGTTGCTGAAGCATGACAACTTTTCTTTACCAGACTGCAATAATGTGTACCTAGGTCACTTTTAAATGCTCGAATTTGTTTTTTCTTTATCCGCTTTTTTATATGATAGTTCACGTATTTATAACAGTATTTATAACATATTTTGGGAAATACCGCAATAATTTTCATCAAATTTTACGTAAAAATAGTTCTACAACAGACAGAATGAAATAGGAATTTTGAAAAGCAAGGCACATTTTTTAATGAATGCCTCATTATAATTTGTATTAAATATGCAATATACGTAACAATAAAGCCAATTTGTGTCCAATTTAGAATGCTGACATTAAATACACACTACTGACGAATGTCACCTGTAAAGTTAAACTTCTCTGTCATATATAAGTACTTTTAGCTGCATCCCACGATATTCTGCATGCAAATCGCTCTACAGTACCAAACCTATAATATAAAAAAATGTATAGATAATTTTCTTTAAAGGCAGTGTTCTCGTTTTGCCACATCTCTGTATTAATTTAACATTAAATCAATATTTGTTTGCTGAAGTACTTCCTGAGTGCTATAAAATCACTCATAGCTACGAAAATCTAATCAAAAATACTTGCATAGCTGTATGGAGAAAATAAGCTAAATATTTGCATCGGTAACTACTTGTTTTTTTAATTTTGTGGGATTCTTAACGGCACATGTATGAAATTAAGTGTTTAGGGTATTTGCGAGTATCTGGGCGAAATTGATATTTTGAACATGCAAAAGAAATACCTCTGGACAATATCCGCGTTTTGCCAAGTTCCTTCAGCAGCAAAACTATTGTTTTAAAAGAAGTACAACAATTCGCGTATTCATATTAATGTACCAAATTTTTTTAGTGTCACACTTTGCATGCGAAAAAATGTAAATTTGCATGTGTGCAAAAGCAATTAGATTTGACCCACATACCTACAAACCTATTTAAATCATCGCCATAACTTCAGTAAATCAGATGTTTTAAAACTACTGAATTGTTTTGGTGGGAGAGGTAAAAATATACCATCAGTATTTAAAAATTATACTTTTACAATGTAGCGCAGTACAGCATTTGAGATTTGTGTTATTAATTATTACTTCCAGTACCCACCACTTCAAAAATAATATAAACAAACTCTTGACGCCAAAATATCTTTACTGCATTAGAGCCGAAGTAAACTAAAGGGATTAGTGAACTCGGATATGACTCATGACGTCACGATGTGTTCGTGTGGACGTTCATGCCGTGATGGCTTCACGCAGTCATATTCATTTAGAAACTATCTTCCGAATTGTAATAATTTGTATTTGCAACAGTAATATATAGCTTGTTTCCAACACCTCTATGTGAATAAACTGTGTATTTTATCAACAGGTATTGTTCATATAATGATACTGCGCTGGCATAAGCGAGAAGGTGGATGGAATGCCACNCATATAATGATACTGCGCTGGCATAAGCGAGAAGGTGGATGGAATGCCACAATACAACTGGCCGGGATCAAACTTACAATTACTCGAAACCAGTCAGACAAGTCACCACTGTACAACCAGATACACTCGAAAGGACACGATATATATACATAAAAATCACACTAAGTCTCTTATATTAGTTACCATTGGGTGTTCCTGTTAACAAGACAATACTGAATATATCANCATAAAAATCACACTAAGTCTCTTATATTAGTTACCATTGGGTGTTCCTGTTAACAAGACAATACTGAATATATCACAGAAGTGGTTCTCCTGCTCTGTCATTTCATTAGAATGAAAACCGTCTTTGTTAACTGATCACTTGTGTTTTTATTTAATAATCTTTCTTTTAACGTCCCCCTTGAGTTAACTTTGCAATTAACTGACATTAGTATTCACTTTCCTCATTTCAAATTATGTTGATACTTCTAAAATGCATCAAACGTTCAAGTACAAACTATTTCATGATTGAAAAAAATTGTTTTCAGCAAGTTAAAACAAATTTTTTTTATATAAGTGAAATATAAAATAATTGCGTAGATAAGAACTAAACCGTCTGTCTTTCTAAATAATAATAAATATAGTGTATAAACTTATACATGGCGAATTGCAGTTTTCACATATCTTTCGTTTGAAGGGAAATATTTTATGAGAGTATGGTTTATAATCAGAAAAGTGAAAATCTCTTAGAACTTGTCAGAAATTTTACTTGATCACAAGAAAGGACATACAGGTTTTCGTGTCGGTGATACACGCTGGCTACCGAGTGACATAAGAGGAGTTCATAATACAGTTTTATTTGTAATACCCATCGCGGACACTCATATTCACATGAATACATACATAAAAGATTTCTATAATACCAATGTGCGTATATATGCGGTGTTTCTAATTAACATGTCGAAATTCAAACTACGGCATCTATGGGCTAAAATAAACACGAATTTCTTGTAGCTTAATGTTCGGAAAATTCATCTGGTGTTTTAAAATTGAAATTGAATTTAACAAAACAGCGCCGGTAGTCCACAACTTCGGGTACTTGAGTGCCCAACTAGTTGCATATCACGAAGGCTAACGGAACTGGCGCGGCATGCAGCGATCGCCTGTAAATAGGCTGTCATGAAAATATTTGCAGATTCTACATCGACAATACTGCTGTTTATTTGTTGCTGGAAATAAAATGCTATCACTTCTGGCAGCCTTTACTACTCATTTTTTAAGCTGCAATCATTCATGTAGTTTGACACGCGTGTGTAGGCTATTTACGTTAAAGTGAGAAGTATTTAAAGCCTTCTCATTTCGATAAATAGTCAATTAATATATTTTATTTTAATCTTAAACGTTTACTTACGAGTGTGGTGGAATATGCAGACCATGTTTATTACTTACATGGCAATATGTACTTTAAAAGTAGTTAAAAGAATAAAAAATGACTGAAAGGATAAAGTGACTTCGGCATTAAAAGTACTCANATATGTACTTTAAAAGTAGTTAAAAGAATAAAAAATGACTGAAAGGATAAAGTGACTTCGGCATTAAAAGTACTCACATTACCGTGAACAGACTATACTAACAAGCAAGACAAGCAGCACCCACGTACATCGAGTTTATGGTGTCCTATTTGCAGTCGCTCTCCATAACTTGCTGTGCACGCAGGTACGTACCCTTAAAAACTGTCAAAAATGATCAAAAGAGGAATGTCCTAATTATGAAAAATAAAATTGCAGCAAAAGTGCGCTAAAGTTGACACTGAGTGAAACGCCGCAAAATATAAATTCTCCGTAAAGGTGTTCATTATATGTTTTTCGAAAATGTTGCAATTTAGCGTTCATCAGTTCACTTATTAAATTAATACGTAACATATTTATTTCAATTTGCATATGTATAAATAAATATATAATATATATATGTTCTGTATAAAATTCTACACTACTCGACGGATCGGGATCAAATTTGATAGGGATATCCTATAGTACCCAACTTAATCTCTATGTTGGCTAAACTTTCCTTCAGTCCACAACGTGACAGAAAACCTAAAAACGGGGTCGTGTGTCTCTCATTCACGACTTAGATGCATTCCTGATGGTAATTTAAATTATATGTAAAGTGCTACCTTCTAGGAACATGTACAATCTGAACATTTGCTGGGTTTTTTTCTCAGCTCATTATAATATTTGGAATTTTTCATGAATTTGATGTTCTAAAATCGTAATGTCCTTTTTTGTGTTCTGTGAAATTTCTTCATATAAAATTAAAAATTTGTGCATATGAAATCTAACAAGTATAGGCTGCCTCTCTTAATTTAGTTATAACGTAGCACTTAGAAATTAAGCATGGCAATTTTAGTTCTCTTTATCATGCTTAAACAAAATGGTAGTTGTATGAGTATGTTATCAAATTATTTTTAATTAATGCATTGTTGATTTTTATACCATTGATGATGCAAAGATGATTCATTAAATGTCATATTATATTCAATTTAATTCACTGCGACAGAAAAAATTAAATAACGGTTTGGTTACTTCAAAGAAGAATGTAGTTACGTTTGTTATGCTTACAACTGTTCTTCGCTGAACGAATTATTTAACAGTTCCGCCATCAATTGGGATAGAAATTAAGCTATTGTGTACAATATCTGAAGTTTCAGTCTGGTAGATATTTGTGTCTACTTATGGGTATTCAGGTAAATTTACGTTTGCAAAATATTGATAACTTACCACAGTGCGAATATAATATAGTAAAATAGGGCATATTGAATTATAGGCTGCTCTGACAGGAACCCANGATAACTTACCACAGTGCGAATATAATATAGTAAAATAGGGCATATTGAATTATAGGCTGCTCTGACAGGAACCCATAAACATTAATGTTTATGTTTCCTGTATAAAATAAGATGTCTCCTAATGTTGAAATTAAAAATTTGTAATGCTCTTTCTGATACTATGGTTTGAAGGTTAAGTTATGTTACAAAAATTATTGCTATTTGCTGAAAAACCTATATGTTTAGATTATTAAATGACGAAATTTTATCTGAGCAACGGTGAGTAGATTAGCTAATACTTAAAGAAATATACAGCTTAGTTAAAATATTAAGTATAATGCAACACTTTCCTTGATAAACCTCTGACTGTAAAATGAAACAAATTAGATAAAACACGTAAACTTGGTACGACATTAACAGGCATGCTTCAAAGAAATAAATTTCAGCATACTATGCAGAGATTTCATGCAAATATTCTTTGATACAAAATACTCTTAAAAATAAGATTTCATAAGTTACCATACTGATAAAAACGTATAAAACTTACCAAATCTTAAGTGACCTGAGCTTTTTATAGAGCGGCACCTGAAACAAAAACAATCACAAAAATATATGACTAATTTTGTGAAAATAACTAATGGGAAGAGTTTTAGAAATGTGTTGCTGGTAAACGTTGCAGCTGATTATGACATGGAATTGGGAATGCGTTCAAAGCTTTTCTTTAACGCTATGTGTATGAAACTAAATCGTGCACAGATACACGAATTTATTATCGACTATTTACATAATCTCTTATAGAATATTGCAGTAATACAGGTCATCCATACAATAATGCTAAATTAAGTATGTGCATGTCGAAAAAACCAATTAAGCACTAAAAAATGTTTATATGTATCATTGTTTAACATAAGACGTAATGCATAGGAAGGATATTACAATTGATTAAACAGACTACCTACAATACAGCAAATACAAGAGTTTATACACACTAAGTGATTACGATTTTTCATCCAAGATTTTTAGAATCATTAAAATATTTTGGAAATGATTTCGGCAATACTTTTTTTTTTTTTTTTNGTCTCAATAAATATTCTTTAAATTATCATCAGCCAAGAACCGGCAGAAAAAGACAACTCATTAGCTACAATTCTTTTGTTATATGTCTAGGTTGGCTTTGCAGTATATACAAGTTTCGGCAAATGGTCATTGTTTTTTTTTGGAACCCATTTATATATCATTTTCAACTTTAAGCTAATTAACCTCATATGACTATATGTTTTCTTGTAACTACGTGACCTATTATTCATTTGTGCAGTTTAAATAATGTAACTTTACGTGCAATATCTGCGGAAAAATTAATAAATACCGCGCAGTACACTGTTATTTTGTAATGGATTGTTTAATAAATTTATTTTACAAACACCAATAAAAATTATTTTAGCTAATTGTCTACTTCAATATATTTAATTATGGATACTACGGAAACTTATAATTATGATAGCGTCTTCAATGTGTTGGTTTTCCTAATTTTATGCCATTTCATTTGGGAGCACTACCCCTACATACTAGACACATAAGCTTTTATTTTTAGTGTAAAATGACATGACCAATAAGCCATTTTTTTACACACGATATAAATCGAGCCCAACTGTTCTCTCTAGCTATTTGGTGAAACTTAGAGCTGAATATTAACCTACACGCTCGTGAAGTACACGATTTACAAATATTACAAAAATTAAATTATAAGTAAATTGTCTGCAAAATTTTAATATCACTTTAATTTTAGCGATATAAAGCTACTTTTAAGAAATCCCGTAAATTTACAAGTATTTAAGATTTTAAATTTTTTATTGTTGAAAACCTTAAAATTCATTCTTCCAATTGCCACAATTAACATCACAATTCAGTGTGGTTTTGTGTAACAAAATGTTTTTAAACAAGGACGTGCAAAGTAACGTGTCTACAGCTTCAAAAAACATGATTTACACGTGAACGTGAAAACTGAATATTCGTGGAGTGTGAAAGGTTTCGCAATGACCATTAAAAATGTAAAATACATCGACGGGTGGTCTGAAAAGGCGGTCATACAGGGTTATCTCCACTGGGAATCAGATCCTGTTCGCCGTGGCATGAGGATTGTGACGTGGTAACTGCAAAATCGCCACCCCAGGACCGGTAATAATTCGTATCCAAACTGAGAGGAAGATTTTATTCCAGGTACCTATCAAACTTATTTGGAAAGTATTTGTTTACATTGAAGAATAGTTTGTTGACTTAACAAATCTGCCTTCGCTCCAAACATCTGCGTTCATTCCCTCGAACCAAGTAAAGCATTAAAAAATACACTGGTCTAAATGCATTTAAGAACGCTCCGTAGGAATTTTCGTATAGGCCCACATACCTCCTCCCTATTGTGTACCAACTTTGGGCCATAGAACATCCACAACATTAAATGCAACCCATACAGCAGACACCTGAACTAGGAGTGTGAACACTCCAAAATGCTACGCATACAGCAATTCTGACAAATACCCTGTTGTACAAATGCTGAATGTCTTTCTAGGGTACGGCATCCCACGCTCGCTGCACTTCTTGATGTAGCTGGGCGATAGTTGTTGCCGGCGCTGGGCTGGATGTCAGGTACCGTACCATCATGTCCAACGCATGCTCGGTGGGACTGAGGTCTGGAGATCTAGCGGGCTAGTGTAAAATGCCTACAACGTGTAGGGAACACCGTGTTGCCATAACGACAAAGGGAAGCGCATCATCGTGCTAGAGATTAGTTCCTGTAGTGTGTTGAGTTATGGTCAGGGGGCAGGATTGACGTCACGGATGTGCGATACAATCGTCATGATCCCCTGAAATAATGCCAGAGGTGATTGGGATGCTTCTTTTATGGCCTCCATGCCATAATCCCAGGCGTGGGTCAGGTATGACGAGTGCGAATTCATGATGGATTGTTCCGCTCCTCCTTACGTCTACAAACGCGAACAGAGCCATCAGTCCTAGATGAAAACGACTCTCATCACTGCACACAACTGCTCGCCATTCGCCTCTTCAATACAGTATTTCCTGATACGACGATGAGCAGGTGTCATGAGTAAATGTGCCAGAGGGACACGAGAACGCAAACCTACTTCTCCGACAATGTACTGTGTATTGTTCATGCACACATGTGGGGGCCACAGTGGCTCTGATTATAGGTGCAGCTGCTGTTCCGTCAATCAAGGAGGCCCGAACGATCCTGCTTTCCAGGCGGTCATCAGTGCAGCGAGATGGCACTGGTGGAGCTAGGCGGCTGTAGGAAACCTCTGTTACCCATCTTCTCCACTACCGATGAACCACTGACACGTGACGCTCCAAGTGAGTGGCAATTCTGTGCGATGTGCAGCCACCCTCTCGAAGTCCCACTATACATCCACGCTCAAAGTCACTGAACTGTTCAGTTGGCGCTCGCCGTCGTCTTCCAGGAATTTCGCACACTCTCTGTGATACACAAGCAATAGAATCGCACATTCAACTGGACTCGTCGTGTTGTCATACGACCTGCTATAAGACACTGGTTCTAATGACCTCAGACCGGTGCTGGCGAGTGGTGCTCTTCCATTTACGATCCCAATTCTCTATAAACAATCAGTTTGTGTTGTATTGTACGATGTTCACAACGTATTCCTCAATGAATATCCACTTGTGTAATTTGTAGTGCTAAACATTTATTTGGATGTCCCTACATCATGTACACGTATTTAGTCCACACAAACAATTTACAAGTAAGTTCAAGTAATCTGTTTGGTTGCCGTAAACATAATAATCCTCATGTTAGAGTCAATGGAATACACCGTTTGCAATGAACGAGAATTTGGTTACCTGGAACAACATGATACATCTAGTATTTATTCCAGAAATTGTTGTTGCAACAAAATCAGTTTGGTCCAAGACTAACCATAATTTAGTGGGTTGTACGTTAATATGCCATTTAATTTTCTTTAATAGAATTCACAGCTAAATAGTTAGTTTGTAATTTATGTCACAGTTATGACAATAATGGGGCTTTTTAGTGTATTGATGCTTAATAATGGCAGAAACAGTCTTAGTAAAACAATTTCAACAGAAAACAACAAGGTAAAGAATTAAAACATTAAAATATTTAAGGTTAATATCATGTATTAAATAATATACAGGCTGATTCACGAAGGGTTGCCGCCACTCCTAGAGCTTATTTCTAAGGTCATTTGGAGCAGAATATGTCACAGAAATGTGGGCACTATTCCCAATATTTACATGGTAATTCCAAAAATTTGAAAGGTAAAGAAACAACGAATAACGCTATCAGAAGTAAAATCATTAATTATAATCAGACTATAGTATTTACAGTTAAGCATGAAACACCATATCGGCGTATTCTTCTGTGGAAAATGTACGTGACACTGTTGCAGAGGTACTGTATCTCACAACGAAAGGCTACAACCACCAAAAAATGAACAGGAACGCACCGTGTCAACGCAGTACACACTGAAACAGACAGTCACATTTCACGACGTTCAAGGTCACGCGTTGTTCACAGCAATAGTCAATCGGGCAGAGACATGTCACAAACTGCTGTTCACTAAAATGCGTTTCCAAATTTTCGAATTACGCTGTGAATATTGGGACTGTGGCTCAGATTTAAATGACTTCATTTGCTCCAAATGAATCAAGGAATAAGCCCTGTAAGAGGCAGTAACTCGTGAATATTCCTGTACAGATAGAAAGGTACACCAATAACGCTAAAATAACCACGCTGGTCGAGGTCACTGAAACGCAGCGGACAGGTACAGGTGCTCCGGTTTCGAGTCCTAGTCCTCCATTCACCCTTTTTTTTCTTCAATAATAACAGAAACTCTTATTCACTAAAGAGCCAAAAAAAACTGGTGCACCTGCCTAACATCAAGTAGCCCTACCGCCCCCCTCCCTACTCCAACCGGTAGAAGTGCCACGAGACGACGTGGCATGGACTTGACTTATGTCTGAAGGCATGCAGGAGACAATTCACACCATGAATCCTGCAGGGCAGTCCACAAATCCAGTATGCGCAAATTTGAGAAAGGGTTACACGTCTGTCACTATCTTTTTTTGGCCACAGCGATGTCGAAGATGTGATGTTTAACCGGATTCCCGATATTCATGGTACACTCGTGAAATGGTCGTACGTGAACATCGAAATATTATCGCTACCTCGGAGATGCTATGTTCCATCTCTCGTGCGCCGACTATATTACCACGTTCAAACTCACTTAAATATTGATAACCTACCATTGTAGCAGCAGTAACCGGTCTAGCTGCCGACCGCATCGCGTTACTCTGATTTGTTCCATACCTCTGTTATTTGCATACGCACGCTTATACCAGTTTTTTTTGCTCTTCAGTGCATACACACACACACACACACACATTTGCTGCTGTCGGCCCAACCTCATTAGGTGGATTATAGTGGCGCGTTTTAATACCTGCCACTATGCCTTAATATTTTGAAGGCCTTTAGTTTTTTTTACTAAAAACTAATATGTCTAACTGGAGAGCAAAGTTATGGGTGGTCATTCCTGGCAATTATGCCAGTATAAATATTAGTATTTTTTGGTAATTTATTTTTATATTTAAACATTTTTAAAACAGATGTGATTATTTCCATGTTCTCATTGGGGGGTCTGTGATATAAATTTTTCCATACATGGTAGCAATATTAATGCAGACGGTAAAAATGGCTCCGGTAAAATATTATTTAAAGATGTTATTGAATATGACGATTAAATTTGATATTGGGTATTAAATATTGTAAGTAACATTTAAAAAATATATGGATAATATTAGAAGTATTGTTAATATTCAATTGTGCATTACAATCTTTATTGCAAATACTGTAGTTTTATCTACAGTGCATTAAAAAATAGCAATATGCAAGGCATTTTTTTGCCAAATCGCAATCGTTATACCCAAAAATCCTCATCGTTGCTGATATATCAATATACAACACGGATATAGCCCTAGGTGTAAAAAGAGGTGACAAAACTCATGGGATAGCATTATGAAAATATACAGATGGCAGTAGTATCGCGTACAAAATGTATACATGGGCAGTGCATTGATTGGGCTTTCATTTGTAGTCAAGTGATTCATGTAAAAAGGTTTCTGACGTGATTATGGCCGCACGACGGGAATTAAAAGACTTTGAACACGGAATGGTAGTTGGATCTCGACGCATGGGACATTCCATTTCGGAAATGGTTAGGGAATTCAAAATTCCGAGATCCACAGTGTCAAAAGTGTACCGAGAATACCTAATTTCAGGCATAACCTCCCACCATGGGCACCGCAGTGGCCGACCGCCTGCTCTAAACGACCGAGACCAACGACGTGTGCGCAGAATGATCAGTGTTAACAGGCAAGAAACACTGCGTGAAATAACCGCAGGAATCAATGTGGGACGTACGTCGGACGTGTCCGTTAGGACAGTGTGGCGAACTTTGGCTGTACTGGGCTATGCCAGCAGAAGACCGAATCGCGTGTCTTTACTAACAGCACGACATCGCCTGCAGCGCCTCTCCTGGGCTCGTGACCATATCGGTTGGACCATAGATGACTGGAAAACCCTGACTTGGTCATATAAGTCCCGATTTCAGTTGGTAAGAGCTGATGGTAGGGTTCGAGTGTGGCGCAGACACCACGAATCCATGGACCCAAGTTGCCAACAAGGAACTGTGCAATCTGGTGGTGGCTCCATAATGTTGTGGGCTGTTTTTACATGGAATGAGCTGGGTCCTCTGGTCCAACTGAACCGATCATTGACTGGAAAAGGTTATCTAGTTTTCAGCTACTTGGAGACCACCTGCAGCCATTCATGGACTTCATGTACCCAAACAACGATGGAATTTTTATGGACAGCAATGCGCCATGTCATCGGGCCACAACTGTTCGCAATTGGTCTGAAGAACATTCTGGACAATTCCAGAAAATGATTTGGCCACCAAGATCGCCCGACATGAATCTCATCGAACATTTATGGGACATAATCGAGAAGCCAGTTCGTGCACAAACTCCTGCACCGGCAAAACTTTCGAAATTATGGACGTCTATAGAGGCAGCATGGCTTGATTTTTCTACCGGGGACTTCTAACGACTTTTTGAGTCCATAACACGTCGAGTTGTTGCACTTCGCCGGGCAAAAGGAGATCCGACTTGAAATTAGGAAGTATCCTATGATTTTTGTCGCCTCAGTGTATATGTGCCCATATGACTCCATAAAAATACCGAGCAATGACAACTAGAATCAAACTTTATACACACGTACTATTTACGTAGTAAATGCCTCTGAACTTTTATTTACTCCTTCGAGTATGGTTTATAGGGTATCATTTGCCAACAATCTTTCAATGAAAACATTTTGACAATGAACGCATGCACTAAAATTAACAAAAATACTTTTCAATGATTTTATTTTGTTTCTCTCTTTTTACCTGCAAAATATATTTTTTGCCCAAATACAATGTTTTAATATCTACGTTACACTTAAAAATTTTGCGAGGGAAATCATTATAAATCCAATAGTAATGGTAAACAGTTTTTGGGAACCACTCGAGGCAAATATTCGGTTATGTATAACTTTTATGCATGGTATTATCAGAGGCTACGTTCTGTTTTATTTCATTGTTCCAATAAATAACTAATAATAATAGTACTGCACATCCCTGCACTTAAGTAATGGTAGTTTTTTTTGCAAATTATTTGGTTTTGACGTCATATACAGTAAATATTTTCTTTTTGGTGTCGTGGGACCGTTTCACAATGTGAGGGAATTCTTAAGCCAACTATATTGTGCGTGGAAGGGAATATACTTTTGAAATACGTTGTCGGAAGTCGTACATCTAATACTTTATTGTTAAGAAATTATGAAATAATCGATAAGAACAAGAAACAGCACTGAATTTAAGTTCTACTCCATGAGATACTCATGCACGTACGAGGCCTGAGAAATTTCCACACATACAAGTGGGGTAGTATGAAATATGGCTCTTGAAAAATGACATTAGGCTTTACCTCAATTCAAAAGTTGAGTATGAAACATAAATTAAATAAGTTAAAAGTAAAACGTTATAACTAGCGCAAATAATACAGGATATTTTCTTATTATGACTTAAACTATATGTAATTTATAATGCCTAAGTAAACTGAATAGATAAAGTTTTTAATATTGTAATCCTTAATGATCCAGAAAAGTTAAATGGTTGTAAACAAACGGGGGCGGCATCTGCATTATCGCTGAGCAATTACCTTTGCGCTTTAAATACAGCAAAAGCAAAATAAAGTTTTGATCCACGCGTAAGTTACACCAAAATTAAGAAATGAAAAATAGTAGTTTACCCAATCTTGGTAAGTATTTTTTGGTTCTAAGTAGATTGGTTCTTACAATGAAAAATTTTGAATTAAGAGATAACATCTATTTTCTTCAGAAGCGATTTAATTTTGACTGCATACCGTTATGAAATGATATAACACAACAGCAGGAAAATAATTAAAACAAGTATTCTTTTCCTTGTTTAAAAACGTTTTCCGCGATTGTAAGTTTCGAGAGGATAATGCAGCTTAGAGTGTTTCTAAAGCAAAAATAACGCAAACTATTTAGGATAGAGCTAACATATACGAGGGAAGCATTTTCAGCAAATAAAACCAGGTCAGGCTAGAGCATTGACCAAGCGAGAAGCTTGTCCTCTATCCGGCTTAGCAGCGGGGTTAAGTTTCCACAGTGCTTAGCAGCTGGAACTTGGTCCTGGAGAAGGAATTACCCTCCCAACTACTAACTCCGTTGACTTTCCTTCCTTGCTACTCGACCACTGAAATGCGGAGAGAGAGAACACGAACCCTGAAACGTTAGGGTTTACTACATACAATGTGACAAAGAGAATTTCTAACTGGGATTTTAACTTACCACGTCTTGTGCCAAGTAAGATGTTCTGGGTGGATTTACAGCTGTAGGTAAAACTTACACGTGGACTTTTCCCATAAGAGACATCATAGAGATAGCTTTTTTTCTTTTTCAGAAAATGTTGCGCATACATAGAGAAATTGAAATTTTCCACGATTATGGTTAAATAACATAAATATAATTTTAAAATGCAAGTTATATCTGAAGGTAATTTAGCGAAGGAATATCGTGAGAGCCAAAAAAAATTCATGAAATTATAATTAATATTATAGATTTTTATCAAAACAGTAAGCTTCTTCTCGCTTCAAGTAAATTTCAACCGAATCTCAGTGCACATAACTGGAATAAGCGGGCATTATTTATTTATATATTTCTGACTATACTGCAAACGAATAACAGATGCTCGTTTTCAATTACGTGGAAATAAGAGTAACTCAAGCTGATAAACACATATCATCTGTGGTGATAGAGACGAGAAAGTGTTAACAACTTGCTAACAGTTATGCGGTCAGTGTTGGCACACGGTAGAAAACTCCCTCCTTATTTAGTTTTATGTTAAAAAGTCTTGCCAAGTAAAGCTATCGGGGGGACTTGCGTCCATGTACAAATAGAACAAATGGATGACGAATGTTTACTAGACTGGAGAGACTGGCATACATATAAAACCATTTACTGTTCCCTAATTTTAAACATCAGTAATAGCTCAGTCTGAAGCCATTTACTAAAGCTTAAAAAATGTCTTTGAAATTGTAGATAATACTTTTCTTATATGCTAAACAGTCGGTAAAGTTAACTGGTTAAATTTTGTCTGAAAAACTTTCTTTACGATCAAAATAGGTGAAAGGGATTGTGTTCTATCAAATACGGTACACATTTCGGAGTTCTTCAGTTTGGGTATCGGCAAACGTTTTATTTATTACAACAAATATTTTTCGTTTCTTAATAATTTTATTCTCTAAAATGTTGTGGAAATGATTATGAAATTTACAAAAAAAGTTATAATATTTCCGAGTTTGCGTTTCTTCGGACTGTCGTTATGCAGTTTCAATTACGGGAAACTGCATAACAGTTCAGCACTTTAATATCGTTTCTAAAAAAAAAATTCTACGTAAATTTATATTCGATAATGTTAATTTCACAGGCAGTGTTAGCTATATAAGGGAATTTAATTATTACAAACATACTCTATTCGCATCAACACTAATAAACTCATAAGCTGGGTAGTTAAAATAAAATGAGCTGCAACTTCATACTAGTTTTGTGAAATATTTTTTTATAATTCAGAATTTCTAGAATATGGAACAGGAAGAACATTCAAGCAGTAATAAATTATAAAAGAAGATATNCTATATAAGGGAATTTAAGTATTACAAACATACTCTATTCGCATCAACACTAATAAACTCATAAGCTGGGTAGTTAAAATAAAATGAGCTGCAACTTCATACTAGTTTTGTGAAATATTTTTTTTATAATTCAGAATTTCTAGAATATGGAACAGGAAGAACATTCAAGCAGTAATAAATTATAAAAGAAGATATGCATGATTTAATACCATTTTACTTTAATTTATAAAAAACGTTAGTAGTTAATTGACGCCCAGTTTGTTAATTACTATAGCAAAATATAATAGTTCAATGTCAAAACAATATGTACTCAATGCCTTTCCATCCAAAACTGCTATAGATATCAAAACGTCTTATACAATATGAGACTTATCTGTTCGCTGTGTCCTAATTAAGAAATTGTGGTTCCCGGATTTTGCTGAACTAAACAATTTTTAAAACTTTAAAAGCAGTACCCCATTAAAGAAAATAGATATTATCCGTGCATTTTAATGGCATACAGTTTAAATTAACTTCATCCATTGCCAAACAAAGTAGAAAATATTAAGGAAAATAGGACACCCCAAGCAAATATCCACAGAAAAAATGACAAGAAAGCAGTAGGAAGCAGCAATGATTAAAACCTCATCAAAATACACTAAACAATCCAAATAAATTTGAAAAATAGCATAAAAAACGACAGAGAACCATCTCAAAGAAATTCAATCACATGTTGTTATCGTCATCAAAAGATGAATCACATACGGAAATAACAAATATATTGTACAAGGGCACCAAACAACAAAACAAACACATTAATAAAGCAAAGATCATTATAAAAACCAAACAATTCAATACATTAGGTACTCTTCCTAGGGCCACCAATCAGAGACCTCCTCCTTCTTACTGGTGTGGTATATCACAAACACCCTTACATACACACGCATACGCCTTGATTTTCCGTCCCATATTTTGCCTATTGAGACATTTTTCCGTCTTGTGTCTTGCCTGAGAAAGGAGATCAATTTCAGGCCCCGCAACATCGTAAAATCTGCCATTGTTTTTTTTTTTTTTGTATCTTCCAAATTGGATTTATTCCGTATCTGCTTTGTTCTTTGAGAATAAATCCTAACCGTTAAATTAAAAGTAGCTTCAAATAATCCTAAAACACATTACAAACTCGCTGCGCTTCAAAAATATGAAAGCATAAATACATTGGCCCATCCCCGGTTCCTTTTGGAGCGAATCGCTTTTGAAACGCCACGAATATCGCTTAAAGCATGCTTATTAACCACCACTTCCAATTCAGTGAAGTGCGACACATACTTGTTCCCTGACTGATTGTCATTTATTTCTGTGTGTCAGGTACTGTAGTTAATGAATTACAACTTTGCAAAGTTCTTCGCACATAGTTGTGCTCGTTTGGAACCTATCGTCGTATCCACATAATGCCACCAAGCCCATATTAATTACGTCTCTGGTTATGTTTGGACTCAGCATCATAAACATCATCATCATTGTCACAGCCAGAAAATATGTTCGCAAAACTGGCACAAAACAAATATATTTTTTTTTATTTGCTAGCTCTATATTAAGAATTAATTGACGCAAATTCCAGAAACGTTTCTTGTTCAATGTTCTCCCATCATTTCATTACTAACGTCAACTGTCTAGCACGTTTTCAGGAGTCCGAAAATTAAAACAATCGGGGAAAATATGGTAGCGGATTATTCAGATTCTTTCATTCTGTTAGCGAATGCTGGAATGGGTTAAAGTTTATTCTACAGATGGCTCTAAGGTCTGCAGGAATTAAATGCATAGGATTTACAAAACAGCTAAAATACAATTTGTCAACACACCATTCCATGTGTATTCACGTATGTGTTCTTATTGTCTTAAATGTTACCGACAGAAACACCAAAAATTGAGCATTAACAATGCACAGAGTATTGCAAATTATTCATATCACATATGGAAATGCATTTAATAAAGTGAATTAGTAACCTTTTTAGGAAAACAGATCATTCTCGATGAATTTTTCTCTGTTTCTTGCGCTACTGCTGCAAAGTTAAGTGCGTGGAATTACTTAAAAATAACTTACACCAAAAAATTTCAACCATGATATATCAACGTGTGGATTTCCCTTATATTTCGTAGAAATAATTCAATATGTCATGGCAGAATTTCGGCTTTTGAAGTAGGTATCAAGTCATGTAGCAAAAGTTTACTTATTCGTAATAGCTTAGTAAATCGTAAGCATCTCAGGAGGTTGATTTTCAAGAGGGTCCATTAAATGTTTTTCGATAGTTACATTAATAGTGTCTTCATAATTTTCATAATTTATATGTAGGTGAAAAAAAACTTTGATACTTTTTTCAGATTTCTTACAAGGCATGGTCTAATAAATAAAAAAATTTAAGACTTTGGTTGCTGTCACGATGCCAGAGAGCATTCAAAACCTCAAGACTTAACTCAAATATATAATTATGCTATCGAGTGTTCAAAAATTGTCCTAAATAATTTAGAGAGTATAATTACATCATACCTGTAAACAGATATTTGCGGCAGTCTGAAAATTCTAGTCACATAGTTACAAATTCATGCCAAGACACAGCATTAAAAAAATTCATAAAACCATCTTGCTGTTTGTAGATTATTATTTGTAGCTACAAGTGTTTACTTGTAGCACACGGTTTTCAAAAAATGTTCTCTTACTTTTAAAAAGTTACGGAAGTTTTTACTTGACCATCAACGCTTGTAGCTTTAGTAAATAGGCGCCAGTAAGCCGCAGTATTTTCCAACGCTACAAGTTTCTTAATGGTCCGTAAAGACCGCGCTAGTTACCGCTGCACCGCGGATGGTATATGGTGGGACTACAAAGGGCTGGGCTGATGACGCCATTAGCACGCCACGCCTCACCCACTCAACACTCTTCAAATACTTCACAGCACACGAATCCAGCGAGAAGCAGCGTTGCCAAGTCAACCTCCACTCTTCACCCCCGCTGGAGTGTGGAGCTAGCACGTGCTG
This sequence comes from Clitarchus hookeri, assembly GCA_002778355.1. Taxonomy (NCBI): domain Eukaryota; kingdom Metazoa; phylum Arthropoda; class Insecta; order Phasmatodea; family Phasmatidae; genus Clitarchus; species Clitarchus hookeri. The sequence continues at coordinate 490,596 of NQII01000215.1, forward strand.
CTGTTTGTCGGCAGAGGAACAACGGCTCGGTAGAACGTCTGTGTGATATGGCAACATGGTCCAACGCTGCGTATTGCAATATCTGCGGTACTGAAAACATTTACGGTATCAGTAATATTTGCAATATTATTAATAACGTTTATATTATAAAAGTCGTAATTTAATAGTTACTGCGACATTTGTTACACGGTTATATCAGTGATGTCGCGGTACCAGTACAGGAACGACAATTTACATATCAAATTATTTGCGACATTACAATGCTCTATATTTGCGATATATTCGTAACTGTAGAAATATGCTGCCAATTTGTCTCTTTTTCTGGTATAAATTATTCCGATATCTGTATTACGTTCCTCAGCTAATAACTGTATTATCACGATTTCGTGAACAGTTATTGTATAGGAAATATTTAAAATGTTGATTCTGCCAAAATCAATAAGATCAAAATTTGTATTGTCAATATTTGCAAAATACCACCTTCAGCTTCCAAGATTTTTTCCACTACTTTATGGGAACGATGCCACATCGTACCTTACACACAGGAAAATCAGATATGATTAGCCAAAATATTTACACTAAACTATTTTTTCTTGCAAATTTTTATTTTATTTTATGATAGGGACCTGTTGCTTTACATTCTTGAGATGTGTGCTGTAGAACAGCAACATAAGTGCTCAGAGTTATACAAACTTTGGCATATATCGAATGTTAACGACTGCGTAAGGTACTGTTTTCAATCAAAAATTAATTCATTTTTGTCGATTTTAATGCCAATAAATGATTCGTGCTTGCGTTTTTTTCATTGTTACAAAAACATTGTGTTACACTCAACCAAAGCTATTCAAATTGCGTTTTGATGATTTATGTATGGAAATTTATGTTTTTCAATTACACGCAAACTTTCTCAAAGCTTCCATATCTAACCTTCTTAATTTTTTTGTTTCATCGGTAACTCTGCCTGAAAAATATTATAATTAATAAGTTGGAAACGAGTATAATTAAAATAAAACACAGCAAAGTTATAACCCGCATTATCATAGAGACAATATACGAGGAAACTGAATACAATCGAATACTGATAGTATTTTCCTTACCGTGCAAATAGTTAACTTACTTCACAATTAAGAAGACACGTTTGCTTTGGCTGTATTGCAAAGACGGCTTTTCAGCAATCTGTAAGCTTATTTGCATTCGCACACATAAATATTCCAAGTTTCAGATTTTTTATTCATTTACTCTTCGAATAATTATTCTCTCTGAAATGTGCTTGTGCAAGTCAGGGACATAAATAAGGAAAATGTTTCTTACCAACTGTGCTTCCAACACGTAGTTGCTAACAATATTATTGTTCAACTTATATTTTTGTCAGATGCCATGTATAAATTGGCTTGAGAGTTCGTTATATTCAGGAATAAAAAAAAAAAACAAGAACTGCAATAGCACGACTTGCGATGAATTTTAAACCCTCTTTGTGCGTTCTTTGGAAAATGAAATGGCATTGGTATTTTTCTTTACACAAATATTTTCTTATTGCATACGTTACATTTGATTTCCTAAAACTGTTTTTGTGAGGGAGAAGCTCGTTAGTGTCTACGTGGTCTACGTGAGCATGCTGTCCCATTGGAAATACCACGGTTTATTAAAGACAAATAAAAAAATTTTATCAAACACTAGTGAAACAATTTACAATACTGAAAAGGACTTCTGCAGGATTCTCGCGGCACACATTGCTCAGAATTTGATATTTACAATGTTGGTAATTTGCTTCCCAAGCGACCTGTCGAGACCAAAAAATCTCTATCAACTTGCTCCACTAAGGGAAGAAACAAAAGGAATTGAATTTATTTACACAAATTTATAAGTAAAATTTGATTACTTTAACTGAAAATATTTTCTTCTGTGCGATATAACGGCTGTTGTATAAAATAATCGGTAAATTATATTTGAGGTGAATAGCGTGTACTGATAAAAGGTTNTCGACCTGTCGAGAGCAAAAAATCTCTATCAACTTGCTCCACTAAGGGAAGAAACAAAAGGAATTGAATTTATTTACACAAATTTATAAGTAAAATTTGATTACTTTAACTGAAAATATTTTCTTGTGCGATATAACGGCTGTTGTATAAAATAATCGGTAAATTATATTTGAGGTGAATAGCGTGTACTGATAAAAGGTNTGTGCGATATAACGGCTGTTGTATAAAATAATCGGTAAATTATATTTGAGGTGAATAGCGTGTACTGATAAAAGGTTTTGTTAAATAAAACGTCTGTTTGGCGGAACAAAATTAACGATTTTTCAGGGGAAATCAAATATATTGTTGCTTAAGCCAAGTTTTTATGTTGTATATTTTCGGTTATTTTGAAATGAATTATGTCGTTAAACAGAATGAACTGTTTTGAGCAAAAGCAGATTAGCTGAGTAAATACATATTTTTTAGCGCTAAAAAATATTACAGTAAATTTATTTGGTGTGTGCGGATAATATATATATTTGTATCATAAATAATTACGTATGTAAATGACCGAGTTTAAAACCCAGCACTTTGTTTCAGGATAAGGATGAGTAATGTAATTATGTTGATAACATATTAACAGTCGCGGGTGCTCGGCATACGAACAAAATATTCTGGTACATGAAATGAAAAATATACATTCGTAGGAAGGTAAATAATTATAGTTTTATTTACTGCCTCAAAGTAAACATTGAAAATTCACACCTGGAAATTTATCACGCTATCTTGCCAAATTTAATCCAGTTAAATTCGTTTTTATGTGGCCTGTTATATGTAAGTTTTACAGTTCTATCTTTTCTTTTCCAAGAAAACCGTATGGCAGCATATTAATAATATACTAATTTTTTATGATTAAGTATTACGTATCTAGCCTGTGTGCAAGTAGTAGATACTGCTATTTTGTGATAACTTAATCTTGGTTCACAACTGAAAGTATAACAGTAGCTCCAGAACATACGTCGTGTGCAGAAGAATTGACCACCATGTATTCGAACCTATTGATTCACAACTGCAATAGAGGTCGTGCGCGTGAGAGGTCTTGAAATAGTACGTAAATAAATGGTTCTACTGTTATGTCCTATGCCCTGTGCCTATGTTTTTTTAAAGTAAACCAACACTAATGCGCGACTGAGATGCAGTAAAACCGGGTTGAAGGCACCGCAGATACTAGTGAATTAGTAGTATCTTTTCTGCCAGTGACACATCACCGTCCACAAAACGAACATGGAAAAGACCATAATGTCTGCGAAGAAAAAAAATTTTCAAGGGCTCTTATTTTTGAATTCTTAAATGAGAATTTTAATTTTACCTCATGCAGAAGCTACAAGTGGATGGAAAAAAAACTGTAACATTATTTTAGCATATGAAATATTTTCTTTGACTGATTTCTCTTGTTTTATATTTCCCGAATCTAATATCCTGCTCCAAAATTTGAGCCTTTTTTTCTTTTCATCTGCCGGGGGAATATATAAGCAGCTACGAAATAAAATTACTGAGACAATCAAAATATCCTTCTGCGTAAACTGTGAATAACTCAATAGTTCTAATCTCCAGAAAGCTACACATGAATGTTCAGCGGAGGGATCTCACCAAAAGTTTTTCTAGAACAATGCGGATTTTGATTTGTAGAGGTATCAAAATTAGGGAATGCTTATTGTGCCCGATATCATATTCTTATAACGCAGAATAATATAAATATGAAATAAACTGATTAACAAACTACACAAATTTAAGTCTCTACGACTAAGCCAGGTGGCTCAGTAGTAAATCACTGGATTTTCATTCAGAAGGACACGGATTCGATTCACGGTTCGGCCATTCTTTATTTCGATTTTTCATGGTTTTCGGAAATTGTTCCAGGGATGGTTTGTTTGTACATGCCATTGCCAATTCCTTCTCAGTCGCTACAATTTTAAGCAACTTGCTCAGTCTTTAATTACCTCGCTGTCGAAGAGACGTTAACTCTACATACCATTCTCTGCAAGAAAAAGTTTCTAATGAAAATCCAAAATTTGGCCTTTAAAAAACTACAAAAATACACAACTAAGGTAAAGTATCTTAGGAATCCAAAAGAATGCAGACAAAAAAATTGTCTCAATTATCTGAATATATGGCAATGACAAACATCGGATCCCTTTCACAATAATATAAAAATAATATTTCATTGGGCACGAAACGTTAAATTAAAGCCCGAAATTTGAGTCATTTTCCGAAGTTGGAGTAACGTTTATTCTATTAAATACTGGCAAATTCACCTTTTAGTTTGTGGAGGTGGTGTGCATTTTGGCCTACGTGAGTCATAAACTGTTCCCACATTTATGTACCCGATCAGGAAGAAACAGAATTTCTTTTGTGTGTTAACTCTACAAGTAAGGCCATGCGAATGAAATATATAAACATGATAAGGCATCATCGTATAACCGATCCCACAGAATGTCTTTCTGTTTCTTATTCTGTTTATGTATTTCTTCCAGCGGCGCATGAACAGAAAGTCCACGCATCTGAAATTGTGTTACCATTGCGCAGCATTTCGCATACAAACTAATTAAAACCAGCACTGATTCGATTCATTAAGTGACAACATATACCTCGAGGGGAACAATCGACAGGATGGTGTTTATCTCGTCAGCTGAAGTCTGCTCCTTCTGAAGATATTTAATAAGTTCTGGGCCCTTAAAGAGCATCAGTTGGCTGATGTGAATAACATTAGGTTTTCNTCCTTCTGAAGATATTTAATAAGTTCTGGGCCCTTAAAGAGCATCAGTTGGCTGATGTGAATAACATTAGGTTTTTCCCCGAGAGTGACGACAAAATTGAAAGTCACATCGTTAACCATTTTTTAACTGATAACGACTTCCTGAATGANTTTTCCCCGAGAGTGACGACAAAATTGAAAGTCACATCGTTAACCATTTTTTAACTGATAACGACTTCCTGAATGATTCTTTGAGTTATGCCAATTGCATTTGCTTCAGGCCAAGGCATTGTACAAATACCGATAGGTTTTTATTCTGGACTTCTAACCTCGCCTTATTTTCGATTCTTGGCGCTGTACTGGCTCATGGACAACGGAAATCTTAGTGTTCATAATGCTCCAAGCCCGAAATATTTTGGTCTCCACTTCGTCAAGAGGCAGGTACCATTGTCTTATTTCTGGTCATAAGTTCATTCTTTACCAGTCCAGCATTATNTCTCCACTTCGTCAAGAGGCAGGTACCATTGTCTTATTTCTGGTCATAAGTTCATTCTTTACCAGTCCAGCATTATTATCTTCGCCGTCATAGACTAGCCTGGCTATCTTATCTTACGCCCCTATTGTAGTACTGGACTGATTGCGATGTCCTTAATGGTAACGTTCTGCAAGATATCCTTGATGTGGGTCCCAAAATCATAGCGGTAAAGCTTGGGTGCTAGTGCCCGAGCGAAGGTAACTTGCATATTATGTTCAGTTATAGAGAATTCCAACNATAGCGGTAAAGCTTGGGTGCTAGTGCCCGAGCGAAGGTAACTTGCATATTATGTTCAGTTATAGAGAATTCCAACGATCTGCGAAGAAGCCGACTTCAATATCTTGTGCCTCCTTAGAATACACTTCCTTCGACAGGTCGGGCAGCTGAATCAATCCTTTAACCACTATTGAAACGGTTTCCCTAGTCACTAGGATCACCTCAACATGTGAACATGGGAAACTTGTTGAAATAATCGGTCGCTGAAGGGCACCTGTAGAGCCGACTGCTACATCAAGTACATCAGATGATGCTGTACAGACAAGGAGAAAAATATACTGAGTTTTTGTTTTCTAGCACACTGCTACGAGGTTGTAAGCATGGTTGCACTTTTTACCTGCCAATCAGAGAATCCACAATCTCAAACTGGCGCTCGTATTTCCGCCAAGGGCTATGACCACCGTAAGGAGTAGAATCAGTTGCGAACACTTTACTCACAACTGGCAAATGTGTATCAACACCAAAATATTACTTATACACGATTCTCTACTCGGCTAGAGGTGGCCTCCCATATCTCAGTACTGTTCTGGGTTTTTCTCTCGGTGCTAAGTGATCTTCCCGCTTACATACATACAATTGCTTGTAAACTCATTTCCTGTTCAATATTAATATAAAATTTTCCCCCTTTTAAAATTGTACTGCCATCTTTCTAATAAACCCTTTCATAAACACTCTCAACTTCCGTTTCTGCAGAGTCGGTTGTTTTATTCGGCAGTTAACTTACTCCTTTTTTTTCCCTATCTAGTTGTTTGCTAAAGTCACTTTGGACTACTGGACGATCCATATTTTCGTTTATATTATTTGTCTATCATAACTGTACATTTTGTTGTCCACTAGTTCACTGGGATTGCTTGTCGGGTACTTCAATCTTTCAGTTAATGCACGCGGTTCTTCGATTTCAGCAGATATTTTCTTAGTCGCCATTCACTGCACACTCTATGTTATACACTTGAATAAGTGACTCTACCTCTAAATAAGAGCCAATGTTAGTTGGTAGTTTGCACAGTAGTTATTCATTAACCACTTCTGAACCATAATTATAACTACTAAGAATAGTCAGGTTCGTAACAGGATGAGGTTTTCTTTTGAATAGCTAAATAAAATTTCTTATTTTATATAAGATATTAGAGAAAAACGTAACAGTTTTTCTCATAAAGCAGTAAATTTATTTATATGTTTCCTTGTTCATCATATTAACTGCTATTCTTACAACTGAAACAATAATGGTTACGAGCATCTCAATACACGAAGTAATTTCATCTGGTTCACAAAGAAATTAAAAAATACGTTATTCATTGCATTAACAGCCCTGGCTATGTAAGTTATTTTATGTTCTCCGACGTTCAATGCAATCAACTAAGCGCCAAGAAAGAGTTGAAAAGAGAGAGAGGGTAGGAGAAAGAGAGACATGGTGTGTTTGTGCGACTACGATTGTATTTCAATTCTACTTCCCTCAACTCCCGAGCAGATTGNAGAAAGAGAGACATGGTGTGTTTGTGCGACTACGATTGTATTTCAATTCTACTTCCCTCAACTCCCGAGCAGATTGACATTCTGCTTTATCCACTCTTCCTTGTCATCAAGATAAAAGTCTTATTTCCTTCTAAAAACTATCATGACTATATATAGCCTCTTCTGTAATAGAAAATTGCGTCAATTTCTGAACATCAAAGCACGTGTTAGCAGTAGCCCACGGTAGTCTTACCAGCATGGTGAGGGTGGCGTCAGCCACGACATCGCACTCTGTGGATCTCGCAATAATAGTAATTCTGTATTTGTTGATTCCACTGTTGGGTGCTACGGGAGCAGGCCAGCCCAGTAAAGGAAAGCATATTAGTGCAATTTGCCGAGGATCTCAGTACTCAGTGGCCTTAAAGGTGGCAATAAATTTAACGCTCAATATTTTGTGTCTAAATGAAATACAACATTGAAACAAGTTACAATTTAGAGACATCAGAGTCAAAGATCGGTTATGGAGTCACCTTGCCTTCGTGTAAAAAAAACNTGAAACAAGTTACAATTTAGAGACATCAGAGTCAAAGATCGGTTATGGAGTCACCTTGCCTTCGTGTAAAAAAAAACACTGGCTTGTGATAATAGTCACTGCCGTCATGTTATAACACTTAAAAGTAATTTCCGAGGTATAGAANAAAAAAAACACTGGCTTGTGATAATAGTCACTGCCGTCATGTTATAACACTTAAAAGTAATTTCCGAGGTATAGAAACCAAACATATGTACCCGTTGCACTGTTACCTGGACTGGTAATGCCTCACACTTTCCTTACATCATAATAGCAGGTTTGCGTTATATTACTTAGTATGTTATATTAAAATGACTGAAATGAAAGAGACCGCAATAGCTAATACACCACTGGGAGGTATTTCAAGTTCAAGTCGTACAAAGTTGAAGCGAATCTTGTGTATATTATAAGCTGTTTATTGTGTATGTGACCATCCCGAATGCTGTCGGAGACTAAAATAAATAACTGTTCGTCTATTTAGGTGAAGGTGTTATTTTTTAGAGTATAGACCCATAAAAAAAAGGTTTTGAACTATTTTTGAATCCATTATTACGTATTTAGATACTGAACATATGCTGCGAAATAAGTGATGATAAAGAATGGAATGAATATTCTATTCGAAAGGTCATTCAAGATTGAGCATTAGTTTCGTTCAGAATCCAGCAGAAATTAGCGTGTATAGTCACAAGAGCCCTGTATTCCAAACAGCTTAGCTGTAATCAATATTAAAAGAATCTTCATTTATTCAAATAACCAGTAACAAAATTGCTATAAACGTAATAAATTTGTATTACATTTGTAAAAATGAAATCCTTTCATATTCAGTTATTTATTAAAATAAAATAATATTAATTATTTTATGCTTGAATTGTAAACTTTTACTAAACATGGAAAAATATCATATATTCTATAACATAATAAATAATGGGTTTTAAGTTAAATTGATGGACCAAAAAAATTGTGAAAGCATGTTTTATGTTTTAAATATAAAAACCTAGTGGGTATGTAGATAACGCAGTTATCGCATAGATCCAAGTAACGTACTTTCATACACGAGATCAATATATTAACTACACATTTACACATTAAATTTTTTGTAATATAATTTAAATCAATATAATTTTCAAAAACATGTGCAGTATGTAAATTCTTCTACATAGTTTTTGGTGAATCCAAAAGCACTGAAATTATTATTTAAAATGTCTCAGTTAAGATTTATTAAATATGAAACACATTGATTTATACATGTAACAGTTTGTGTAAAATACGTTAGCTTTTAATGTTAAAGCAACTATTTCTACAATTGATTTCTTTGTAGTCCTTGTATTGACATAATGTTAGTCTAATAGTATATGTTCCGAACTGTAATATTGTCAAATCCAAATGAGTGAAAGTACATTAACAAATTTACTGGGTAAGAATATTACTGGAAGCAAATAAATCGTAAATTTTATTTTTCGAATATTGGAAAATTTTACATATTTTGGCATAAATTGTGATAATAGTCAGTGTGCTTATCAAATTACACAACATTCTTCAACATCCAATAGAATATTAAAGGTTATTTTCAGTAGAAATCGATACATTGTTTTATTTAGAGGAAGGCACATGTTGTACTTTATATTTTAATTGTTATAATAATGATTTTTACACCATACAAACTCAATAATTTCATAGTTTTTATATAAAAAAAATTATGCAATTATCATCCATGTCAATGTTTGAGTTTATATGAAATGACGTAAACTCAAAGGTTATAATTTGTTATGTTTACATGTAGCCACGGCAGGAAAGGCTTTTACATAAGCAGAGAATGGCTCGTAAACATGGATATGCATAAAAATAAAAACTTTGCACTCATATTTTGAAGATTAATGTCAATATTATTATTGTAATTTGCGTTATTTCTCTTTCACCTTTGAGTAAGAGAAGAATTCTTTACAAATATTGAAAGAAAATAAGCAGTGATTACAAATGGTTACTGCTCATCACTATATATAATATTGCATGTGGCAAAAACGGTTCTTAACTTAAATAATCATTATAACTGTGGTGTTTTTGTAAAGCATAAAATAATACGAAAAATTTCCGCACAATTACAATTACAATATTTTGTTCCGGCAACAAACAATAGCATCTACAATCAATATCATAAATACTTTATCTATTAGAATTACAAATATTACACCGAAAAGTAAATAAATATATTTTATTTGGAACGGTATTCTCTTTGATATTGAAGGCGTTGCATTTTAATGAAGNTTTGATATTGAAGGCGTTGCATTTTAATGAAGATATATAGCCAAATGTTCTTACAAAATAGAAAATTGTTTTAACTCGGCATAAGCTGCGTGTGCTCAGAAACATTTATTATGCCATGCAACTCTATACAGCGCATTTCTAAATCAAATTATGCTGTCTTACGACGTGTGCATAAGGCACTTTGCCGCAACATTCGGGATAGTGATAAAATATAAAATAAATGTTTTAAATGTTTTTTATTATCTCCACACTAATTTTATTTCATGTCATTGTACATATGTGAATAGTTAAATTCGTAAGCTCAGTCACTAATATGCATTTACGGTAGTTTATGCATAACAATGCGGAGCTATAGTGATACCTCAAGTTCAAAGATGCAACATAAATGGTCTCAACAAAAAGCATTAAAAATCATGTCAATGAAAAACCACACAGCCATTACAACTGCAGCTTGACTTCATCTAAGAGAAATCCTTTTCTCAAGAGCAACTATCGTTTCAGAAATTTTTGGCGCGAAGCATTACCGAGAGACCAACGTTTGACCCTTAACCTAAATAATGTGTGGGAGAAAAGTAAATACGCACGAAGTATAACTATCACTGCGAACCTAATGACAGCAATCATCTCAAACACACGCATCAAATTCACAGCGTAAGTAAACGACCTCACACTTAAAACACAAATTGTATCGATGGCTCGAGGTTGTGTGGCTGTTCAGTACATCAAACGTCTACNAACGACCTCACACTTAAAACACAAATTGTATCGATGGCTCGAGGTTGTGTGGCTGTTCAGTACATCAAACGTCTACCCCCGACGAGAATCACGCAAGGCCAGAAGTGCCGTGTAAAACCACGTATAATGGTGAGGCGTTGTGCCAAGTAGTCACCCTCTTCAAAGTTTATGCGCGGCCTAAAATATAATCTGGAATGCGCCTNATGGTGAGGCGTTGTGCCAAGTAGTCACCCTCTTCAAAGTTTATGCGCGGCCTAAAATATAATCTGGAATGCGCCTTATCCAAGCACTAAGTGCGCCTTCGAACCTGGTGTTTGCGAAGAACTCAGATAGGTAATAATAGGCCAATCAAACCCTTACCGAAGATACCCATAGTTGAGGTTCTACGGTCTTGCAACTTTAGCATCACAATAATGGTTTATATTTAAACACAATATTTGCTTTATGTGCATCGCCTAACTATACAATAAACGATCATGTATCTTTTCACTTTATTTATCGAAGAAACATCTGTTTGATTACATATTATCATTTTGATTGTGTTAGCAAAGTATTATGTGTATGTGTTGCTTTCACATTTGTTATTTCATTATTTCATACCACGTGTGTTTCCATGAAAATTAACATGAAACTGTCTACAAAATTGTGCCCCCCCCCCCCTCCTTTTCCCATAGATTATGCATTTTCATTTTTTTAATGCATTTGTGGTAAAAAATAACTCCGAAAAAGACGCAAACAGTGGTATTGTCCAGAAAATGCAGCCCAGCTGTAAAATAAAACACAAGCTAGCGGCACCATGCACTTTGTCCGCCAACAGAACAAAGTGAACATTCGCATTTACTTTGTGTTCAAAAGTTGCCAGTGCAGTGTATAGCCTACTTCGGCAAACAAATGAATGAGATGAGGTTGTATCGTTGTGCTGTTGAGTTACAACTCTGCCCTTGTACGCTACTTGAGCGGAGGCCTGGCAAGTAGTGGCCGAGCAGCGCTGTCCAACCGTGAAGGTAACACGTGGTTGAGTGGTCATTTTAGCTGCGCTGTCTTCCCGATCCCTCGCCAAGCCCTAAGGAGAGCAAGAATCGAGCTCTAGGTATAGTCTATTCGCGGTTTCTTTACACTTTTTGCATCAAACCTTTACAAAATCACCCAATTGATGACGTGTTTAGTTATTTCCTAAATATGCCAAGTATCACAAGTTATTTTATACTTCTGTTTAGATAAAAGTTTTTACTTTTTCTTTAAATTGAGACTTTACCTGTATTTTATTTATAAATAACAATAATTCATTTGTAAAAAATATGAAGAACAAAGGGTGAGAAAACATGTGTGTTGGTAGTGCCTATTAAGAAACAGTTCTCATGCAAAATGTCATCACAACTGAGTCCGCATGAATTCGCTTTTGGTGTATTTTTCCAGACCAAAATAAGCTTAGTTTACACGAGGCAGAGGCATATCCTGGAAGTAAAACTTTAGCAGGAATGGATTATACCATGTGGGCGTGAGTGCCGTCGGAACCCCATGAACTAATTTAAATACGTCCTTATTACATTAAATCTAGGTTCAAGGAAGTGCACAGACATCTCAAAACACGTGCTTGAATAAAGAAATATCCTAACCTCAAACCCTAACCATGTTGTTTTTGACAGTGGTAGTAGCACATATTCAGTGATTTTTGTGACTGTAACTCCAGTGGACAGAAAGTGGTTGACTTNGTTTTTGACAGTGGTAGTAGCACATATTCAGTGATTTTTGTGACTGTAACTCCAGTGGACAGAAAGTGGTTGACTTGGGGGAGTTGGTAGGCGAAGGACGAGCAGACATGAAAGACTTTGAAACGAGCTTCTAAGATCAAACACTTTATAGTTATAGGCTAAGCGTAAGTTTGTGAGGTGGAGGCAAAGCAGTAGAAGTTCGTGCCACAAAGTAGGCCAGTACATAGAAGCGAAATGGAATGGTGGTTTCGTTGACATTAGCTAACTTGCTCACTCATTAGACGCGATGCTCTTTGAACGGGCCTCGTCTCTGATTGGCCGAGCTGACGGACGGGAAGTAGGTTTCCAAGCAATGACTGGTAAATGTCGTTCCAACGTATTGCTGGCTAGTGATGCTACTTTCCTGTCGTGTGCGGCTCGAGTTCGCGGTACGAGTGGCTGTTTCACCTCTGTATTTTTAAGTACTCTGGCGTCGAGCCGAGGCTGGCAGTACCTGCTTTAGTGCAATATATTGAAAAGAGGGAAGATATATCGCACATAATGTCAGCATGTCTGTCCCTGCTTCAACTCACCACTGGCATGTCTCCAGAAAGAAAGAGTGGCACATGGTCTAAAGAGGTAAAATTCCCATTAATTGGGAAATTAATTAAAAAATAAGTGATTTTTTTAATATTTTAAATAAAAATACTGATTTAAGAAATTTTAGAATCACTGTATTAAGATTGGATGTTAATTTTTTTATGCCATATTGTAGATATTATTTTAATGAAAATAAAAAAAAATTATAGGACAAATGTTATACTCTTTAATAAAAAATATTGGTTTAATAAATTTTACATCCAAAGAAACAAATAGGACTCTTTATTGAGTTAGGCTCTACTGTTTGTTCAATTACACTGCTTATTGAAAATAATTTCTGAAATCATGTAGTTCTCCTCCCCTTGATTATTAAATATTTATTCTATATTATGTTATTAAAATAATAACTTAGTAAATAGGTGTGGAGGATAATGACAATATGCTATCCAAAAGACAGGGGGAAATAAAAAAATTACTGCCAGCGTGGCTATACACGTTAACTTTATTGGCGTGAGTGGAAAACTGTTACTAATTTGATACAGGGTTTTGTATATATATTTATACAGTTTACAATTGCTCACTCAACGTATATTTATGACGAGTCTGCCTTGCGATTTCAAAACGCGTGTACGTATAGAAAAGTCGTAGTGCGACGATGAACTTGAATAGCATCGGTGTTGCGCGAATAGATTTTTTTACAAAAATGCTTTCACTATTTTGCATTGATAGTTTAACAATCATTTACGCTAACTTGTATCTAGGATATTTATAATCCCGCAAAACGTACGGACATACTTTGACTGGAGCCTCTAGCTGACGAAATTGCGTAACTTTCTGGACGAGACGCTACATGTGCAGAAAAAGCTTTTTGTCATCCATTTGCACGGTCGAGAGCTAATGCATTTTCATCAAGCTGACATCGACGCTGCATTTGGAACGCGTCGTGTCAAATAGCGATATCGTGTATACTTACTTGCATTCCCGCTCAACGGGGCCACGTGCAAACAGACGCGAATATAGAACAGCCCAGTGCTGAGCAGTGGAACTAACGTCAAAAATACAGAGATATTTTGTATAAGCTTCGCTTTTTCAATAGCAAACATTGAGTTCAATGCTATGGGCTGTTAACTGTTACTTGAGCACTGTTTAATGTGAACAGTAAAATTAATTTCTTCAATTTTCGGGTTTTAAATACATATAAGTGTGAAAATTAGCAAATTTGTAATATATTTACTTTTCCAATTGTTCCTCTGTTGCATATGACCGACGCTTAAATAAAGTGAACAGGCGTATTACAGTGTTAATTTTACGTATTGGCACAATNCCTCTGTTGCATATGACCGACGCTTAAATAAAGTGAACAGGCGTATTACAGTGTTAATTTTACGTATTGGCACAATACGTTAGAGGGCATATCAGACTTCGTAAGGGATGGAAGTATTAATATAAAAATAGTTAAATTAGATTTTTAATTCATTTACATGGTTCTTATTTACAACATTAAATTATCTATCTCCAATAATACTATTTTAATTTCTCANATTTTTAATTCATTTACATGGTTCTTATTTACAACATTAAATTATCTATCTCCAATAATACTATTTTAATTTCTCAGGGAGCGAAATATATAATGTCTATCTCAACTGTAATTAGTCCATAATAATGGCCCTCTTTGGTTAAAGACAATTAACTCACACTCATCATTAACACTTGTTCAGTCTGTCTGTTGCATCATTTGAAATGTCTTTACACTGGCGCGTCCAGTTCTATAGTCTCACTCCAGTTTCACTCTTCACTGCACCGACGCTCGCAGTCGCAGATTTTACTCCTACTGGTCACCTCCGACCCCACTCGTTGCTATTCTGACTAGTCGTACAATCGCCCATACTTCCGACTCTCATAAACTGCTAGCTCGGAGGCCGTCGCGGCTTAAATAATCTTAGCAGCCAAGATCTGGAACGCTCCTCGCACCCCGAGTCACGCTGAGAGAGGCAAGGACGATAAACGAGAAAATTCTTTCAGATAAACGCAGGAATTCAATGCAAACAAGGTCATAAGCGCACGCGTTCGAAAAGGCTTATCGCGGCGGCACGTCACATCTATACTCTGTAATCGCCGCATGCTATTCTTAGACGATGAACCAGAACATTCCTTCAGATAACTGCAGAAATTATATCTACCGATGGTCAGGGGCGCGCGAGATACGTGGGCTTATCGCGGCGGCACGTTGCGATACGTAACAGTATCGTGGAAGAGTACACAGTTTGCACACAAGTAAATCTTAAGCACGGCTTTCAAAAGTGCTCAGTTTACTGTAACAGCCCATAATGCCATGCATATCAAAAGTGATAACACTTATTTATTCGCCCATTATCATTGAACAACGCAGGGAAGGGGCAGACATGTAGCTCGGCGAGTTTCATGACTGATTTATAATGCGTGGTTTAACCTCTCTTCGACAGCGGTGTCACTACACGACCATACCAATGGCTAGGACAGTCAGGAGTGGCAAGCAAAGCGGCCAAGATAACTGCAGAAACGCTTCGGTATCCAGAACAGGAGAAGAATCCAAGACACGTTGCAATAACGATATGTAGTTTGTAAAACATAGCATCGAAGCGCCAGCGGATCGCCCCTACAGGCGGCACGGTATTCCAGACAACTGCGCCACCACGAAACTATGTAAAGCTTGAACCGGCTATGTGTGTGGATCTACACCGAAAATAACAACCCCCCCCCCAAGATCCATTTTCAACATTGAGTACCGTTTGTTGCTTTCCGCCTATCGCAACGGTACATATTGGTTATTCATTAATACTTTTTATTTGGGTGGCTCAACGTCACTTGGTGCTCTCTGGCCAACAGATTATATAGTAACTATTACTTTGTGCAACTAAATTAAACCCAAGTTCAAGTTTATATATGAATTTAATTAAGTTACCATAAAGGAAAAGTACAAAAATATGTTCATATAAAAACTTAAAGAAACGTTTTCGGAGACCAGTTGCTTAAAATACTGTAAATTAATGGCTTGTATTTGAACTTGCATTGTAAAGAATTATAAATAAAATTACAACTTTTAGCCTCTGAAGCAACCAGAATGGAAAAATAAGTCCGAACAGGGGGAGACAGGGGAATTTATAATGTTATCACCAGGAAAAAATTTGCCTACATCGAGACTCGAATTAGCATATGACGCATTCTGCGTCCCTATATTTTTATTCGTCAGAAGACGCGCTCTGGCGAAACTCACAGGCGGACGACCGCAATAAATACGAAGGGTTTTGCGGACGTGCCAGAGGAATGATGCCAGCAAGGCGCCACCGCGCCTCGCAGCTGCAAGGCGTACTACCAAAGGTTCCTGCACATACAAAGGTTCCTGCACGTGCAGACGATATCCGGAGACAGCGGAAGACGCACGTGCGCAGGCACAGCTGCGTTTTGCAGCTGCCAAGAGATGCCGAGATCACACCACCGGCTGCGTCCATCCCAGGCTGGCTACCGCAATAAACCATGACAGCTTTTGGCGAGCGGGCGGGAACAATAGCCACACGATATCCGGGGACAGCGGAAGGAACACATACACCGAACCAAGATGCCACCCAAGGGCTCCCGCACGTGCACTTACACTNTGCCGAGATCACACCACCGGCTGCGTCCATCCCAGGCTGGCTACCGCAATAAACCATGACAGCTTTTGGCGAGCGGGCGGGAACAATAGCCACACGATATCCGGGGACAGCGGAAGGAACACATACACCGAACCAAGATGCCACCCAAGGGCTCCCGCACGTGCACTTACACTTCTAGGCCAGAATCACCGGACCCACATGCGCCGGAGTGCCGCACACGTGTTTTACAACCCAGGAGGACGCGGCAAGCACCCCAGCCACGTGCAGAAATGGTGCAAGTTGAATATGGCGATCGAGCCTACAAAACCATGTGGAAAAGGGAGGAAGGGGTCAGTCAGTCGGAGGACCTGAAGCGAGGCGTCCGGATCGGAGCCGGACGAAACGAGTTCGAGGGTCGATCAGTCAGTCAGACGTCGTCGAGCGAGAAGTGCGGATCGAAGTCAGGAGGAACGAGTTCGCGAGAATGCATCACGACGTCAACCTCAGTCGGAGGCCGTCAAGCGG